>ONZH01002456.1:0-67178 GCA_900303285.1 Rhinella marina | reverse complement strand
ACATCTGAGGCACGGTTCTCCAGGCCACTTTGTGGTGACGCTGCATATGTTGGCGCAGGGCCATTGTGCCAACATTAGTACCCTGGCCACGCTTCACTTTCTGACCACAGATTCTACATATAGCCATGTTCACCTCCTCAGGCGTCTTAACAAAAAACTTCCACACCGCCAAGTAGGCGATTTTACCACTAACACTCCGCACTGACGGAGTAGTACCTCCGCTGCCTGGCTGAGCCGCTGTGCTGCTCTTTTCAAGGCCGGAAAGCACCTGCGAAGAGTGCGGTCTACCCTGTGCCCATTTGGCTCCCGACCTCGCACTGCTGCCACTAGCTGACTCCCATCCACACTACCGACTTGCTGGCTGCACCGCTGCCTCACGCGCAAGCTGTCAGTCTCGTCTGCAGATGACGATAAGGATGATGAAGCCCTTGCTTCACCCGACTCCCAAGTGCGATCGGCTACATCATCATCAACTACAGTTTGCATGTCGCTAATGTCCTCCTCAACTGTCTCTGTGTACAAAGCCTGACCGCTCTCAACATCACCTCCCACTATACTCTCCTCATCAGTAGTTGACCGCCTACTGGAAGGAGTGGATTTCTGCCCCACCTCTTGGCTTCCCAGTAGCTGCTGACCGTCCTCAAGTAGTTCGTCCTCGCTGTATAGTTGCTCAGAGCCCACAGCATATAGTACTTCTCTGGCTGAGGGAACCGAAAAGGACAGAGGCAGGTTGAGGACAGGTGAGGGCAGTGGAGGTGCTCCAGGCCCATGCCAACTAAGAGTTGTATCTGACGAACCCACCGACTCTTGGCTGGGGGTGTCCGATGTCATCTGGGAGGAAGTGGATGAACGAGTCAACCATTCAAGAACCGCTGGGTTGGTGGTCAACACACGACGCTAGATTACACCGGTAGCTCTGGCCTCGCCAAGTGACCCCTAATGCCATGTCCCCTTCCTCTGCTGCGACCTGTGCCTATTCCAGAAACATTTGTGCCACTGCCCCTCCCCTGTGAAGGGCCTGTCACCGCTCTGTCTGACATACTGATTACAAATTTAAAATAAAAGGAAATTAAAAATCCACCAAAAAAAATTTACTTTGCTCACTGCCTCGCACAACGACCTAACAATTTATTTGAGAAATACCGTCACCCACAGAGTGGGTTAACAATGGGTTGCTGAACTGCAGTACAATGGGTTACTGCACAGAACTACACACTATATGACAATACTTAAATACTTATTTAAAAATAACACTGACAACCCCACAAACTCAGATTCACTATTTTTTTTTAATGATATTCACTGACTACCTTACAGCAATGTCACGCTTTTCTGCTTGGATGGCGAATGAGGCCTAAAATACTGATTTGAAACTAAACACCCCACAAACTGAGATATATATATATATTTTTTAATGATATTCACTGACTACCTTACAGCAATATCACGCTTTTCTGCTTGGATGGCGAATGAGGCCTAAAATACTTATTTGAAACTAAACACCCGACAAACTGAGATATATATATATTTTTGTAAATGATATTCACTGACTACCTTACACCAATATCACGCTTTTCTGCTTGGATGGCGAATGAGGCCTAAAATACTGATTTGAAACTAAACACCCCACAAACTGAGATATATATATTTTTTTTAAAATGATATTCAATGACTACCTTACAACAATGTCACGCTTTTCTGCTTGGATGGCGAATGAGGCCTAAAATACTTATTTAAAAGTAACACTGACAACCCCACCAACTCAGAATCACTATTTTTTTAATGATATTCACTGACTACCTTACACCAATATCACGCTTTTCTGCTTGGATGGCGAATGAGGCCTAAAATACTGATTTGAAACTAAACACCCCACAAACTGATATATATTTGTTTTTTTTAAATGATATTCACTGACTACCTTACAGCAATATCACGCTTTTCTGCTTGGATAGCGAATGAGGCCTAAAATACTGATTTGAAACTAAACACCCCACAAACTGAGATATATATATATTTTTTTAATTATATTCACTGACTATCTTTCAGCAATATCACGCTTTTCTGCTTGGATTGCGAATGAAGCCTAAAATACTGATTTGAAAATAACCACCCCACAAACTGAGATATATATATATATTTTTTAAATGATATTCAATGACTACCTTACAACAATGTCACGCTTTTCTGCTTGGATGGCGAATGAGGCCTAAAATACTTATTTGAAACTAACCACCCCACAAACTGAGATATTTTTTTTTAAATGATATTCACTGACTACCTTACAATAACATAGTAACATAGTAACATAGTTTGTAAGGCCGAAAAAAGACATCTGTCCATCCAGTTCAGCCTGTTTTCCTACAAGTTGATCCAGGGGAAGGCAAAAAACCCTGTGAGGTAGAAGCCAATTTTCCTCACTTTAGGGGGAAAAATTCCTTCCCGACTCCAGTCAGGCAATCAGAATAACTCCCTGGATCAACGACCCCTCTCTAGTAACTATAACCTGTAATATTATTACCCTCCAAAAATACATCCAGGCCCTTCTTGAACTCTCTTAGTGAACTTACCATCACCACCTCCTCAGGCAGAGAGTTCCATAGTCTCACTGCTCTTACCGTAAAGAATCCTCTTCTATGTTTATGTACAAACCTTCTTTCCTCCAGACGCAGAGGATGTCCCCTCGTCATGGTCACTGTCCTCGGGATAAATAGATGATGGGAGAGATCTCTGTACTGACCTCTGATATATTTATACATTGTTATTAGATCTCCCCTCAGTCGTCTTTTTTCTAAAGTGAATAACCCTAATTTTGATAATCTTTCTGGGTACTGTAGTCCACCCATTCCAGTTATTACTTTAGTTGCCCTCCTCTGAACCCTCTCCAGCTCTGCTATGTCTGCCTTGTTCACAGGAGCCCAGAACTGTACACAGTACTCCATATGTGGTCTGACTAGTGATTTGTAAAGTGGCAGGACTATGTTCTCATCATGGGCATCTATGCCTCTTTTGATGCAACCCATTATCTTATTGGCCTTGGTAGCAGCTGTCTGACACTGGTTTCTGCAGCTTAGTTTGCTGTTCACTAAAATTCCTAGGTCCTTTTCCATGTCAGAGTTACCCAATGCTTTACCATTTAGTATGTACTGGTGACTTGCATTATTCCTTCCCATATGCATAACCTTACATTTGTCAGTGTTAAACCTCATCTGCCACTTTTCTGCCCAAGCCTTCAGTCTATCCAGATCCTGCTGTAGCAGTGCACTGTCCTCTTCTGTGTTAATTACTTTACACAGTTTAGATGTCACACTTTTCTGCTTGGATGGCGAATGAGGCCTAAAATACTTATTTAAAACTAAAACTAATAACCCCACAAACTGAGATTCACAATTTTTTAATATATTTTTTTATTTACCCCTAAACAAGGCTCTGCCCCACTTTTACTGCACTGCACTGCAAAACAGTGACACTAGTCGTGCTTCTTTGCATGAAGCACCCCAAAACAGCCTTCAGAAGACAGTGCAGTGCTGTACAAGAGGCACTGCTGCTGCAGTGTATATGGATAGCGATTCACTGCCTGATTTTCTGTCCACAAATTGTCCCTCTCCTATCCCTGCAATTCAGGTTATCTATCCCTGATCTCTTTTCTTGTATTTTGAAACATTTTCCTATTGCTTGCCCTATCTCTCCTCTGGTCTAACATGAATAGCAAATGGCGCTTTCCAGCGCTGCAGAGCTATTTATAGGGCTGTGACATCACAGGACCTTGCTGGCTGCTGATTGGCTACATGTCTGCATGTGATCGCATTGTGGGTGTTTACTTCTTTACTTCTTTGTCCCAGAGATCCTTCCCCCATGTCATGCCATGTGCTTGCGGCCATTTTTAGAAAAAAAAAAAGATTTGTTACTACGAATCGCCAGGAAATTCCATGAAATTCGTAACGAATTCCACTTCGTCAGCTTCCATTCGCTCATCTCTAGTTAACATACAGAGTTACAGTCTGTTTAAAAAAGATTATCAAAACCAGAGAGGGGGAGGGGTTTGCCTCTATCTCACCATCCACTACAGCTTCAAACGTGAGACTACCATCATTTTATAGACAATCAGCTTGGCTATCTCATACATAAATAGGACTTGACATTATTTAGCATATGATTACTTATGCAGATTTTTGTCATGTAACTGCATTGTTACTGTTTTGCTCCTAATATATACATTTCTTATTTTTATTTTTTTGTTAGTATTTTGTAAATTCACCTTTGCCTTTCAACATTGCCTTAACCCTTCTGGTCACGCTCTCAATCAGATTAAAGCATTTCTCCACCGAAATCTGTCCCCAGGTCTATTCTACACATTCCCAATCTTGGTGCACACTGCTCAACTCACTTACTCACTTGGGTATGAATACAGCTTTTTCTTCAGCTCTGCCCACAAGTGTTCGATTGGGATGAAGTCTGGGGACTGTAGGGGCCAATGTAGCACCTCTATTTCATTGTCGATGAATAATTTCTTAGCCAATCTCGACTTATGCTTCAGGTCATTCTCCTGCTGCAACACTATGTTGTCCTTTTCATACCCATAGTACTTGAGTGTACAAAGTAACTCATCTTGTAAGATACTCACATATAGCCGAGCATTGCGACCACCATCGATCTTGGTCAAGTATCCAACTCCTTTGGCTGTGAAACAACCTCATATCATCAGGCTACCTCCACCGAACTTGACAATACCTTCAATTTCTTAATTAATTAGCCCCCTTTTCCCTTGTTTTTTCTAGACCCATTTGCACCCATCAGAGCCCAGTCTATTGACTTTCATCTCATCACTCCAAATCACCAGTTTCCAATCTTCCACTGTCCACTGTTTGCACTTTTTTGCAAACTCGAGCCAACGCTTCTTATGACAATATTGAAGTTGAGGCTTCTATAACTTTTTTTGGGCCACCATTCCAGACATGTGTAATGCGCGTAGCATAGTGGTTGCATGGATGTCTATGATCTCACTATTACAAAGCATATGAGCCACCTCCACTGCTGTGTTTGTCAGGCCGAAACTGATAGACCATGTGATGAGCCAACTTGTTGACTCCAATTTTATGCCGGGACGTCCACCTCTTGGCTTCAGAATCGATGGACAAACTTTATTTTGTATTCTTCGAACTGTCATGGCACATACATGCAGTTTGGCAATTTTCTTGGGTGAAATACCGATATCGATGAGCTGGATGATGCTGTTTCTCTTTTCATGGGAAATCTTTTTCATGGTTGCTCCTCGATTTGAACCAGAGACATTTCGCTTGGGAATCAGCCTAATAACACACTGAGCTATTAGGGAATGTGAGAACAGTTTGTAATTAGTAGTATACAAGAAGAAAAATAATGCTCCACCACAAGGAGCAAAACATTAATAATGCAGTTACAGTGGGGAAAAAAGTATTTAGTCAGCCATCAATTGTGCAAGTTCTCCCACTTAAAAAGATGAGAGAGGCCTGTAATTGACATCATAGGTAGACCTCAACTATGAGAGACAAAATGAGAAAACAAATCCAGAAAATCACATTGTCTGATTTTTAAAGAATTTATTTGCAAATTATGGTGGAAAATAAGTATTTGATCAATAACAAAAGTTCATCTCAATACTTTTTTATATATCCTTTGTTGGCAATGACAGAGGTCAAACGTTTTCTGTAAGTCTTCACAAGGTTGGCACACACTGTTGCTTTTATGTTGGCCCATTCCTCCATGCAGATCTCCTCTAGAGCAGTGATGTTTTGGGGCTGTCGCTGGGCAACACGGACTTTCAACTCCCTCCAAAGGTTTTCTATGAGGTTGAGATCTGGAGACTGGCTGGGCCACTGCAGGACTTTGAAATGTTTCTTACGAAGCCACTCCTTCGTTGCGCTGGCAGTGTGCTTTGGATCATTGTCATGCTGAAAGACCCAGCCACGTTTCATCTTCAATGCCCTTGCTGATGGAACGAGGTTTGCACTCAAAATCTCACGATACATGGCCCCATTCATTCCTTCATGTACACTGATCAGTCGACCTGGTCCCTTTGCAGAGAAACAGCCCCAAAGCATGATGTTGCCACCCCTATGCTTCACAGTAGGTATGGTGTTCTTTGGATGCAACTCAGCATTTACTCTCCTCCAAACATGATGAGTTGTGTTTCTACCAAACATTTCTACTTTGGTTTCATCTGACCATATGACAATCTCCCAATACTCTTCTGGAACATCCAAATGCTCTCTAGCAAACTTCAGACGGGCCCGGATATGCACTGGCTTAAGCAGGAGGATACGTCTGGCACTGCAGGATCTGAGTCCCTGGAGGCGTAGTGTGTTACTGACGGTAGCCTTTGTTTCGTTGGTACCAGCTTTCTGCTGGTCATTCACTAGGTGAGATCTCGTATGGAGCCCCTGATCGTGGGAGATTATCAGTGGTCTTGTATGTCTTCCATTTTCTAAATTTATTGATTACCTATCCTTATGATAGGTCATCAATATCGGATCGCCAGGGGTCTGACACCGGGCTCCCCAGCCGATCAGCTGTTTGAAGAGGAGGCGTGCGCTGTACCAGCGCTGCCTCCTCTTCATTGTTTACACGCTAGCCATAACATGGGTAGTGGTGAGTAGGTGTAATTACACCTAACCGCCCCATTCATTTCAATGGGAGGGATTGCTCCCATAGACTTTTATGGGAACGAGCCTTCCCAATGAAATGATTGTGGCAGTTAGGCGTAATTACACCTGCTCACCGCTACCCATGTTATGGCTAGCATGTAAACAATAAAGAGGAGGCAGTGCTGGTACAGCACACGCCTCCTCTTCAAACAGCTGATCGGCCGGGGTGCCGGATGTCGGACCCCCGCCGATCTGATATTGATGACCTATACTGAGGATAGGTCATCAATAAATTTAACTTGGATAACTCCTTTAATAAGTTAAATAATAGTGAACCAAGCACAGAACCTTGGGGAACACCACTTATAACTGGGACCATTCAGAGTAGGAATCATTTAGCACAACTCTTTGGATACGATCATGAAGCCAATTTGCAATCCAATTACAAATTATATTTTCTAAACCAAAAGACCTCAATTTACCCATTAGTCGTCCGTGTGGAACAGTATCAAACGCCTTTGCAAAGTCCAAAAATACAATGTCGACAGCCTTTGCTCTATCCAGACTTCTACTCACCTCCTCATAAAAACAAATCAGGTTAGTTTGACAGATTCTGTTCTTAGTAAAACCATGTTGGCTATCACTTATTATATTATTGACAGTTACATAATTCTGTATGTAGTCCCGTAGAAGGCCCTCAAACATTTTTCCCACTATGGAAGCTTACTGGTCTATAATTTCCTGGTGAAGACCTAGCACCCTTTTTGAAAATGGGAACCACATTCGCCTTGTGCCAGTCTATTGGTACAATGCCTGTCATTAGAGAATTTGTAAATATTATGAACAGAGGCAAAGCAATAACTGAACTGAGCTCCTTTAGAACTCTAGGGTGTAATCCATCTGGATTTGGGGCCTTGTTCACCTTTATTTTTTTTAGCATATTAAGGACCATGTCTACAGTCAGCCAGGTAAGTACTTTACACCATGTTCCAAATTATTATGCAAATTGGATTTAAGTGTCATAAAGATTAATTTTTTTGTTTTTCAATGAAACTCATTGATGGTATTGTGCCTCAGGGGTCTTAGGATAACTGAAATCAATCTCAGATACCTGTGATAATAGGTGATGAAATAGTTTGCCAGGTGAGCCCAATTAAAGGAAAACTGGATGTTCCACAATATTAAGCAGGCCACTGTTTTCAAGTAAAATGGGAAAGAAAAAGGACCTCTCTGCTGCCAAAAAGCATTAAATAGTGCAATGCCTTGGACAAGGGATGAAAACATTAGATATTTCACAAAAACTTAAGCGTGATCATCGTACTATGAAGAGATTTGTGGCTGATCCAGAGCACAGAAGTGTTCATGCTGATAAAGGCAGAATGAGGAAGGTTTCTGCCACTCAAGTTCATCGGATTAAGAGAGCAGCCATTACAAACCAACAAACAGATATTTGAAGCTGCTGGTGCCTCTGGAGTCCCTCGAACCTCAAGGTGTAGGATCCTTCAAAGGCTTGCTGTGGTGCATAAACCTACTATTCTGCCACCCCTAACCAGTGCTCACAAGCAGAAGCGGTTGCAGTGGGCCCAGACATACATGAAGACTAATTTTCAAACAGTCTTGTTTACTGATGAGTGTCGTGCAACCCTGGATGGTCCAGATGGATGGAGTAGTGGATGGTTGGTGGATGGCCACCATGTCCCAACAAGGCTACGACGTCAGCAAGGAGGTGGAGGAGTCATGTTTTGGGCCAGAATCATGGGGAGAGAGCTGGTAGGCCCCTTTAGGGTTCCGGACAGTGTGAAAATGACCTCTGCAAAGTATATAGAGTTTCGTACAGACAACTTTCTTCCATGGTACAAAAAGCAGAAACGTGCCTTCAGGAGCAAAATCATCTTCATGCATGACAATGCACCATCTCATACTGCAAAGAATACCTCTGTGTCATTGGCTGCTATGGGCATAAAAGAAGATGAACTCATGGTGTGGCCACCATCTTCCCCTGACCTCAACCCTATAGAGAACCTTTGGAATATCATCAAGCAAAAGATCTATGAGGGTGGGAGGCAGTTCACATCAAAACAGCAGCTCTGGGAGGCTATTCTGGCATCATGCAAAGAAATTCAAGCAGAAACGCTCCAAAAACTCACAAGTTCAATGGATGCAAGAATTGTGAAGGTGATATCAAAGAAGGGTTCCTATGTTAACATGTAACTTGGCCTGTTAGGATATTTTGGATTTAAATAGCTTTTTATTTCAGTGAATGTGACCTCCTAAGGCTGAAAATTCCACAAATGAGCATTTTCAGTTCTTAAAAACATAAAAAAATGTATTTAGTTTACATAAAAAATTTTTATTTGTTTAGAAACTCTACTGTGCAGAATAGTTTGGAACAGTGCAATTTGAGTTTTTTTTTTTAATTTTTGAAGAATATACTGTTATCATTGGGAGGTTTGTTCAATAAAATTCAATGTATACTCTAACGGGTGATGACTTTTATTATACTGACTGTCATTTGCACCGACCATTTAGGAAAATCAGAGATAAATATAATTTGCATAATCATTTGGAACATGGTGTATTTGAGGTATTTCCACCAGTGGCATCACCCTCATGAGATGCCCTCTCTTCTTTTGTATACAGTCATGGCCAAAAGTTTTGAGAATGATACAAATATTAATTTTTAAGTCTACTGCTTCAGTTTTTATAATGGCAATTTGCATATACTATAACCATGGTTATCTCTAAGAAGGCATTTTCTTTAACCATGGTTATCTCTAAAGAAACACGTGCAGTCATCATTGCACTGCACAAAAATGGCCTAACAGGGAAGAGTATCACAGCTAGAAAGATTGCACCTCAGTCAACAATCTATCGCATCATCAAGAACTTCAAGGAGAGAGGTTCCATTGTTGCCAAAAAGGCTCCAGGGTGCCCAAGAAAGACCAGCAAGCTCCAGGACCGTCTCTTAAAAGTGTTTCAGCTGCGGGATCGGGCTACCAGCAGTGCAGAGCTTGCTCAGGAATGGCAGCAGGCAGGTGTGAGTGCATCTGCACGCACTGTGAGGTGGAGACTCTTGGAGCAAGGCCTGGTCTCAAGGAGGGCAGCAAAGAAGCCACTTCTCTCCAGAAAAAACATCAGGGACAGACTGATATTCTGCAAAAGGTACAGGGAATGGACTGCTGAGGACTGGGGTAAAGTCATTGTCTCTGGTGAATCCCCTTTTCAATTGTTTGGGACATCTGGAAAACATCTTATTCGGAGAAGACGAGGTGAGCGCTACCACCAGTCTTGTCTCATGCCAACTATAAAGCATCCTGAAACCATTCATGTGTGGGGTTGCTTCTCAGCCAAGGGAATCGGCTCTCTTACAGTCTTGCCTAAAAACACAGCCATGAATAAAGAATGGTACCAGAATGTCCTCCGAGAGCAACTTCTCCCAACCGTCCAAGAGCAGTTTGGCGATCAACAATGCCTTTTCCAGCATGATGGAGCACCTTGCCATAAAGCAAAAGTTATAACTAAATGGCTCAGGGAACAAAACATAGAGATTTTGGGTCCATGGCCTGGAAACTCCCCAGATCTTAATCCCATTGAGAACTTGTGGTCAATCATCAAGAGACGGGTGGACAAACAAAAACCTACAAATTCTGACAAAATGCAAGCATTGATTGTGCAAGAATGGACTGCTATCAGTCAGGATTTGGTCCAGAAGTTGATTGAGAGCATGCCAGGGAGAATTGCAGAGGTCCTGAAGAAGAAGGGTCAACACTGCAAATATTGACTTGCTGCATTAACTCATTTTAACTGTCAATATAAGCTTTTGTTACTCATAATATGATTGCAATTATATTTCTGTATGTGATAAAAACATCTGACAAACACACATAAAAACCAGAGGGCAGCAGATCATGTGAAAATATAATATTTGTGTCATTCTCAAAACTTTTGGCCATGACTGTATACAGAGCTAAAAAAAAACATTTAGGAGCTCTGCCTTCTCTCGATCCCCAGTGACCAACAACCCGTTACCATCATTTAGGGTCCTACATGTTTTGACCTTGTTTTTTTGCATTTATGTATTTGAAGAATGTTTTGGGGTTGTTCTTACTTTCTTTGGCCATCTGTATTTCATTGTGTATTTTCGTTGATTTTATTACCCCCTTAATTTATTTAGTTCTTTATACTTTTTAAAGGCTACAGTTGATCCCTCCAATTTGTATTTCTTAAAGGCTCTCTTTTTGTCATTTATTAAACTTTTTACACTCTTTGTAAGCCATGTGGGGTTTCATTTTATTCACTTGTATTTGTTACCTCTAGGAATTTAACAATATACCTATCCAAAGTAGATTTAAAGCACTCCCATTTAGCATTAGTGTCATTATGTGACAATAGTTGCTCCCAGTCTATGTCCTGAAGTGCAGCGCTCAACCCTGGGAAATTTGCCTTTTTAAAATTAAGTGTTTTTGCCATACCGAGTTTGTATTTCACAGTTTAGTTGGAATATAATTATATTGTGGTCACTGTTACCAAGGTTCTTGTGGACAGTGACATTTCTCACAAGCTCTGCATTGCTAGAAATTACTAGATCCAGAAGAGCATCGCCTCTAGTAGGATCTTCTACAAACTGGCCCATAAAATTATCCTGGACAGTGACATTTCTCACAAGCTCTGCATTGCTAGAAATTACTAGATCCAGAAGAGCATCGCCTCTAGTAGGATCTTCTACAAACTGGCCCATAAAATTATCCTGCAAAAAGCTGAGGAATTTTCTCGGTTTTGCAGCAGAGGCAGAACCATGTTCCCAATCTATGTTACATGACAAGAATCTGCATAACTAATCATATGCCAAATAGTTGCAAGTCCAATTTATGTATGAGTTAGCCAAGATGATTGTCTATAAAATGATGGTAGTCTAATGTTCAAAGCTATATTGGATGGTGAAAAATGGAGCCTGAAAGTCAAAAGTTCAAGACATTGTTACTCTTTTGCTCATCAGTGTGAGGGGACATCAACTATTCAGTTATAGACTGGGAAACTGAAAACTGAAGATCTTATAAAGGAAACAGGTTTTTGGCAATAACCAAAGACAAAAAAAAATATTACAATTCTCATTCAAAACAGTGTTTCTTCAGGGAGGAACAAACATACCAAACTTTAAAAAGAGAAGTGATTATCCTCACTAATTGGGACAATGTCCTCAAAAATAAAAATGCAGCCACAAAATGAGATATTTTCAAAAGCATCCTAAACTCTAATTGTGAGAAGTATATACTTTATGGGGGAACAAGAAAAAAAACAATGTGGATAAATGGAAATGTAAAGGAAGCAAAAAAGGACAAAAAGAAATCAGCCCAAGAGTCTGTGCCGCAGCCGGAGGAGAAGACAGCGCTGAAGGGGCGTGCATAATTAGCTGGAGGGCGGTGCTGGGCTCCGAAATCTGCGGCATGCCCAGGCTCCAACGGCTCGCAGGACCTCCCCTTGGGCTCCTTATCCATGTATTTCACATGTTAATTAAAATGCTTTTTTATGTAAACTACTGCCCTAATAACAATTACACTTACATATCTACAATCACAGCAGTAAGGCCGGTATAGAGATGTAATTATCTCTATACCCAATATCCTGCTGACAGAATCCCTTTAAATAACTAAAACAGGAGGGTGGCAATGAAGTATTTAAAAACTATAAGGTAAAATTGAATATGTAAAAGACAAATAAAACCAGCCAAAGTAGAGACCGAGAAATTAATTGCCAAAGAGAGTAAAACTAACCCTAAAATGTTCTTCAGTGACATAAATGGTAAAAAGTATAAATCTGAAGTTGTCGGGCCTTTACAGAATAATGAGAGAGAAGTTGCAGAGAGCGATAAGGAGAAAGCAAAGCTATTAAATATTTTTTCTCCACTGGATTCACTAAGAAAAATAAACTCTCAGATGAAATGCAGAATAAAAAAGTAAATTTATCATTTAAATTGGAGTTTCTGACCCAGGAAAAAGTGTAGCAGTGTCTTAAAAAAATTAAAAAAGACAAACCGCCAGAACCAGACGACTTACACCCCCGTATCCTAAGAGAATTTAGTAATGTCATAGGCAAACCCTTATTTCTGATATTTAAGGACTCTGTTTAACATCTGTTGTGGGTAAACTGTTTAAAGGTTTTCTAAGAGATGCTATCTTGGAGTACCTCAATGAAAATAAGTGAATAACTCCATATTAGCATGGCTTCATGAGGGACCGGTAATGTCAAACTAATTTAATCAGTTTCTATGAGACTACAGTACCAAGAAAGATTATCAAAATTAGAGAGACCCAGGCTATTAGAATTAATGACTGGCAACCCCGATCACACTTGATCCCAGCATATAAAAGCTGTAATATCAGCAATCAGCATTATTGCCAGTCATTGACATTAGCCGTGGGCCTATGCTGTTTGAAACAGCAGAGACCTTCTGGCTATGGCAACCGTGGCATGCATGAGCGGGCACCATGTTTAACCCCTTCCCGACTGCCCACTGGCTACATACGTCCTTTCTGCAGATAACATATATTAAACGGTCAGGCAGCTCTTTAATCCTAGCGCTGTTCTGCAATCTAGCAGGGGCAGGTCAGGACCTGATTGTCAGACACAGAAGGGACCCTGAGGAGAAGACAGGAGCAGTTTGTTACCACTCTTACCTTCTCCAGTGCCAGCAAGAGAGCACTGCACAAGCGCTAAGAGGGAGAGCAGCAAGCTGCTGAGCCGCATCCTCTATTAGTCCCTGTGGTCATGTGACCACCATGAGTCTCAGGCAGGAGCAGAGCTGCAAGGTCTAAGGAGACCCTGATCAGCTCTGCCTATGTTTAATACCTCCACCGGTGACTGTTTTCCCCTATAACTGGGGCTCCTGTGGATGCCCCAGTTACAGTGGAAACAGTGCAAGAAAAAAGAAAAGTCTGTGTCTGCCAGAGGTCTTTTAATGAGGTCTATTAAATGTTGTCAGTAATGGAAACCATCACCATAGTCGCCCTGTTCACTCAAACCTATACATGTTATATATCAAAACAATCATCACAAAATAAGGAACCCATTGCAATAATTCATTTTTGTGTCACTTTTAATATTTAAGAAGTAAAAAACAATAATTAAAAAAAAATACTTCTTAATAAGAACTAGTGTTTTTACCCAAATTAAACCTAAAACAAGGAAAGTCCTAAGTGTCAATAAAAAAAACAAAGCAAAAATTATTTTGATAGTCAAATAAATAAAAAAGTTAGGGTCACTAAATCACGTGTACAAAATCTTGAAAAATTGCCTGGACTTTCAGGCCTTTTTTAGAGCCAGTCATGAAAGGGCTAAAAACTGTGCGAAACAGACAAGATACAATCTCTGATACAATAATAGACCTCAAACAGCCAGGAGAAAAAAAAATTTGGAGCTGCCTTTGGAGCCAATCACTCACCACTAAGGTCTATTTCTTTGATTCAAAACCTCTTAAACTTTATTGATGACAATAGGGGTTGGGCCTCAAGAATACTTTCCTGTGAAATGTCCCAGGAAATCCTACCAAAACCTCATCAAACTCAAAATCAATATAACTCATAGGAACAATACAACAATGGACAATACAACACATTGTGATCGCCTGAATAAGTGCTATTATTGTTATATATATGGTAGTGTTAATGACTGATGCTTTTTATTAATATTATGGTGTTCATGAATTGTTCACCCTGGTATTACACATGACACCTGTAGTAGGTGGTGTCTTGTATATATGTGGAGGCTTATACATTATAGTTGGATGTATGGAGTTATTGTTTAGGGGTTTGTCTTGCTACCTATAGTTACTTATAGTATGGACTTTTTTGCTCACTTGTGATCAAGCACTTTATAGGGGCACAGTAGACACATATCCTTTATTTTTTTTTCCCTAGCAGTGTTCTCTTGTCTGTTTTAATTTTCCATCATGCCATATATCCTAATATGCTAAAGTACTATAATTATGTGTCAATAAAGATTTGGTGATTTTTTATTTACTTTGGTGTTATATTTTTCGGTCCCATAGTAGTCAGAGGTTTTCCATATGTCCCAGGAACCCTAGTCTGACATTGTTTGTCAGTGTTCCAGCCTGACCACGGGTCAATTGATGGTGTGAGAGTTCTGATCAATAGATCAGCAGTTGGGCCAGGAATCTCATATGAAACTAGTCAGAAACAAATTTAGCTTGACTATGTGTAATAGTAGAATATTTGCCCAAAAAGGAGTGTGAACACTTGAACATCATACATAAACTCAATAACTAGGAGGAGTGTTCAGATACTTTTGGCCATATAATGCATAACTATGACCCCTATAAGTCAGATGTCTAGAATTCGAGGGGTAATCAAATACATAGATGGATGCATTTCTGGTCAACATCTTCTATGCTAATATATTTAGATGTCATGTAGAGCTGCCATTATTAGCATATTCTGATGTGGTCAGTCCTGCTCTCAGACACAGTCTCCATGACATTAATGGCATGGGTGTCCTCCTGGGGCTCATTGTGGACAGAAACCAGTCTTAATTGGCTGCCTTTTAAATAATATTTAAGGGTCTGGTTTCTGCTAGCTCTCTGGTGGAGAAGGTGTTGTGTCAAAGTCTATTACCTTGCTGGGCGTCTATCCCTTAAGTTACAAAAACTGGAAGCGTCAGCAGAGGTTTGAGAGGTCGATAAAGCTTTTAGATTCGGAGATGTTTTCAGGGGAGCCATTTCCTGCGGCTAAGAGTTGTTAATGGAGCTTAAGGAATTATCTTATGACTCGGGCTCTGAGAGCAGTTTATTTCTCCGCTGCTGTTCCCCTGTCGAAGCTGAATATGCTGCTGTCAAAGTCGCTTAATGAAAAGTAACGCGTCGCTGATTACAGTTTTATTTGGGCTCTATGTAAAAAGCGCCGTTAATTTAGCGTCTTCTCCTCTGTGTGTTTAAATTTGCTATGGTTGAATGAGTAAAACTCTGCCTCTTACCGCTCCCCATTCCTTCTTATCTTTTATTCAACTCTGAAGAGCAGGATCGTCTGGCTCCATCCAGCCCCACCACATAGAAGATATCCTATACCTTCTTTATACGCTGTTTTAGTACATGGCTATACTTTTATATGCAGATCATCTCTTAGCTGGATAGCGTGCTATAATATAGACTATCACCTCATAACCGGCATACAGGCTTTTATTTTATACGCACCCAATTTCCTTGCACATGCTTTAATGTATGGGTTATTATACAGAAAATTGTTTACATTCATGCAGTAATGTAAAAAGCTACTGTACTGTATATCGGGATCTATCAATGTATGAGATGCAGGCTTTCAACATACATCTAAAATATTGCAGCTGTGTATGTCGCTGAGGTCGAGTCTAGTTATACAAGTCTGCTGTAATCATCTTTACATTTAATACATGCTATGTGCATTATATACACTAATGCTGTCATACCCTTTATTACTCAATACCAGATCATATGGATTTTACTTATAAGCACACCTATAATGAAATGATTATTATGGTGTAGACTATGACATAGATAACATTTAGTGTATATGTCTTTAAGCTGTATTATAATCATATAAACTTACCCACACAGGACATATTCTTTCTGAAATGTTCAGGCATGTAATGCTATCATACAGCTCCGTGTTATAAAGTTCCTCACCTTGTTGTATGTGTGTGTATCTATCTATCTATCTATCTATCTATCTATCTATCTATCTATCTTATCTATCATCTATCTATAGTGTAGGCTTGTGTACAGAAAGTGGCAGGCTACAGTATAACAGCAGTGTATTATTGCCTTGTGACATTCTTATTGATTAAGTAGAATTCCTTTCTTCTTACAATACAGAATTCTGTAGCCTATATAGTGCTCTGAATGTATGGAGGACTGACGCCCATTAATTCAGGTGGGACAGGCAGATGGGAAATGGGAGATAGACATTAATTCAGCACTATGTAAAATCAATAAAATCTCGCTGGTTTAATTTGAGTGTGTTTTATCTTAAATAATATTACCATATTCTGGATGACAATTTACAGTGAGCTTGTTGAAGAAATAAATACATGTTTAAAACATGTACTAGTATTATTGTGCTTCTTATTTATTGCATTTGCTACATAGTGTACTTTACCAATGGGTTTATAAATTATTCTCAGCATGAATATCCCTATTAGTTCATTTCGCTTCTTACAGTATATAAAAAGCAAGTCTGCATTTTACAGGACGGTGTACAATGGCATAGTCAGTCACAGGCCCATTAACAGGAAACAGTAGCAGGGAGAGAAAGTATAATGTAAATCCGTATTGTTTCCGACAGTAAGAACCAGTAAAGTGTGGGTCGTACACCTCCTTGTCCGAAGTATAATATACAGAGAACCCATAAATGTCCAGATAGACAGACGCAAAGATATTAGATAGATACATAGATAGATAATAGATAGATAGATAGATAGAGATAGATAGATAGATAGATAGATAGGTACAGATAGATATGAGATAGAAAGATCAATTAAATGAAGAGATGCTTATGACCCATATGATCCTTATTATATTCAGAAATTATTTATGATCTTTTTGTTGCCTCTCCTATGACGACTGCATCTGCTAAACAACATCTACCATGTATATAAACATTCTATTGTTTTGAATGGATGCTTGAAAAAGCGTTTGATGAAGACTGGGAAGATTATGCACATGAAGCTGATCTAAACTGTGGTGCCGGGAAGGTCAGTGGCAGCATTAACATGCCTCCTTGGCTCATCAACCTCCAGCAGCACTTTTCCCCCAGGAGAAAACACTTTTGCTATTACTGTCAAGTCCCCTTGACTCTCTTTTTGCCCTTTTATCTATTACAAGAAATTCGAGTTCTCCTGCCCTTTTCACTTGAAGACGTGGCTGTGTGTAAAGCCTCCCCCTGAACTGAGATCACAAGCTACGGATCCTCCAGAAATTGAGGGGTTTACTGTCAAAATGAAAATTTCACTTCAAATTATCTTGGCTGATGCACGTTTTCCAGGGCCGGGGGCATCTCTCTCAGCCTTTTGACAGCTAGATCAGAGGAGAGGTTCAGTGATCTCGATAATATCATCCAGGAGAGCGAAAGTCAATACAATGACAGCTTATATGACTGCATACAATCCAATTACAGCTACCTGTACACACAGTGCAAAGACGCTGATCTGCTGCTACCAGCCACATTCTTTAATTGCGGCTCACAAGAACGTGGAAATTGGTCTTTCCAACTAAATGTAGAAAGTAATCAATCCATTGTGTGTGTGTGTGTGTGTGTGTGTATATATATATATATATATATATATATATATATATATATATATATATATATATTTGTCTATACGCTCTGTTATTTGTATCTGTTTCTCCTGCACACGGTTCAAATCCACTTTGCATCTGGAAGGATCGCAACTCTCCTAAAGTCAATCCTGTGAAAAGAAAGACTGCTACCATTCTCTCTGGCTCCTGGCTGCACTCTAATTTTAACGTCAGATACAGTAAACCATTTATCCTGAAGTGTTGAAATATTTATGCAGGTTCATGGAGATCCCATAGAAGCTTAGGGAAGCATTAAGCTCAAAACTGTGGCAAAAACATCACATCACTTGTGGAGATGTGAAGTCACAGTTAGCCTAATACACACACACACACACACACACACATACATTTATAACATCTTATCTATCTATCTATCTATCTATCTATCTATCTATCTATCTATCTATAATCGATAGATATTCCAGGCATACGACGTTACTTGCACCATCTACTGTTTTATCAACATCTTCTTGTGGCAAAAAGACCTTAATTTCTGAAACAGACCATTTATTGGGGTGAACAAATAGAAATGCCATTTATGTACATCCAACATATGTGCATTGTGTAAACGTGAACGCAGTGCGGTTTGTGAATCACTAACAGATATCTTCTGGATGGCTCATTACTAATCTAGCATGCTGTTCAAATGAGAGAACCTTGAACTGGAACTTTTGGTTGTTTTTGTAAACTTCAGGTTTGTAAACAGCAATTACTCCAACACATAGCATAGTTCGTGCTTAGACATCGATAAAAAGAACAGTCACAACACTGAGATTTCTTAAGAAAAGATAATTTAAACAAAGATACATGATTGACCATAATCTGTAACGTCAGTCCGGGACAGCCAGTGTATTGTTAAATCCTCTGCTAGAAAGTGTCATATATTCATAAACTACTTTATGATATGTTATGAGCAGAACATTTTGCTCCCAGACTTAGGAAATGTAATAAATTCCTTATTACTGTCCTGTCCCTTAGCAATATTAGTAGGGTTCCCATGAGAGCGTCCTAAAGAACCAGCTTCAAGAATGGTTCCTTTGGTGGTGGCCCAAGAAACAGTGGTGTTGGTGAATGCCTGGTTCAAAGTACTGTGTCTGAACAAAGGGTCATGAAAAACGCCATCAACCCAATTTCTAAGACTCGTTACAGGAGAATCCTGTCGCCTGTCAATAACACAAACTGGAGTGGACAAAGCAGAAGAAGAGGAGGAGGAGGAGGATGAAGAAGGAGAGGGCACCCCTTGGTGTTTTAACATGCAGGATGGATATTCACTTTGATTTAGAGATGTGGCTGTGTGAGCCAGAGACCATATTCTTGGTTTGGAATCCAGTAGTTGTTGACTTTGCTGCTGAAAGCAAAGTTTGGATTCACAACCTCTTTGTCTTATTCTCATTAAGTCCTGGTCACATTCATCAACACTTTTTAGACAATTCTTAGCCCTGTCAATTCCTTCATCTACTGAAGAAACTGCTAGTGGCATCTTCGGAATGACATCTTTGCAATGGTCACTGGCACAATCTCTGGTCCGCAATTGGTGTCCTTCTTGTTGTGACTGGTGGGGAAATGGTTGTTTCAACTCACATTCAGAGCTTTCAGACTCTAGTGTATCAAAGTCATCAAGGTCACTGAGGTCTAGGTCTTTGTCTTCCGTTGCTTCCACTGTTAAGAAAGGTGGAAAAGACAATTAATTTTTTGTTCCTACATTATTCTCTAGGAAGAATCATAGCAAAATTAACACTGAGACCATTTTGTGATGTATGCAGGGGCAAAATTCAATAAGGAATAAGGGCAAAGCTGTTATGGATTACTGGAGACTTCCTTGATAACTTGCTAACCATTATACTTCATTTATATTAAAGCTATTTATACCAAACCTTAATTGCATGCATTTTAGAATTTAGCTAAAAAACAACTATGGAAAACCCGTGAAAAGTCATGAGGTTATTGTTAAAGGAACAAACCTTCTATCTTCTTCTCGTTCTTAATGTCCTTTGTTGACTGGTCTTCCTCATCTTCCTCATCTTCATCATAAGGTCTTTTCTCATCAGAACATTTGTTTCTTGGTGGCCAGGTCATCTTATTCTCTTTCTTAAGCCTTCTCCTGGCATTGGCAAACCACGTGGACACCTGAGTGAGGGTCATTTTGGTAATGATGGCCAGCATAATCTTCTCACCCTTAGTGGGATAAGGGTTTTTTCGGTGCTCTTGCAGCCAAGCTTTCAAGGTGCTGGTGGTTTCACGAGTAGCATTCTTCCTGCGAGTACCTCCATCCATGGTTCCATACCTAATATACAAATGTTAATATATTACATATGCCTTAAACCTGCTAGCCTACGTACAAAAACAAATTAAAGGTCCGCATGTAAATTGTAATACTATGTAAACTATTGAAATACACGAAATGATAAGAGTGACTTATAGAGTGCAATAGGATGTGGTTAATATCTCAAGTCCTATTTCCGTAGAAGCCTCTTTTGGAGGATACATTTGAATAACCTGGGGATATAACCGTTAATATAAATATTCCCTTCCTGCTCCTTTATTAGCCATGTCTCAGGCTTTTGTTGAAGAAATTGTAAAAACGTATAAAGACAGTGGATTGCAGCTGAATATTTAATGCACATCATACTGAAAGGTCACCGGCACCCATGTGGTCTTAAAAAAAAAGGTTGAAATGGCTTAAGTGGTTTTGGTCTGCTTTAGGGATAATAGAGGCAGCAAGGTAAAACCGTTTTAAATCCCTTCAGGGTAAAGGGATGTAAAGCTTTGGGTAGCACTGAAGGCAAGGCATGTGAGCTTGCCGGCCTCTCTGATTCTGCTAATACAAAGGCATTAGATACAAGGTGAGAAAACTTCAGCTGCTAGGCATACATATTGCATTGTAATTTTCCTCTGCCATGAAGAGTGCATTGGTGCAATTAATACACCATTTTTCATCAAATGGAGATTCAATACATCAAGAGTTCTCCATATGCTGAATATATTGTATGTTTTTCAGTTTGAAGGAAGCCAAAGTATGGAAGAAAAATGGAAAATATGCTATAATTTTTAAGCAGAAAAAACTGCAAAGCAAAATTCCTGTTGTGGATAAATATCTAGAATTTACCACAGTTAAAAACAAATAAGTTGCTTTGATATCTTTAAGGGATAAATGAGGCATAAGTAAGGATACATTTCAGGATTTTTCACCAATTACTCAAATACACAATGTTTATTCACAACTGGACCATCATCCCTTTAAGCCATACATGATTACATGCTTAGCTAAGGTCAAAATTACTTTTCCATGTATATTGTCCCAATGGCACTGGCCCACTAACTAATTCATTGGTAGTCTTTGTTATTTGCAAAAGAGATTTTTTGTACATGCCTAATACATTTTCAGATCCACCAATTGGCCTATCAATTTTGGATTGTCATCATGGAGATGGCAACAGGATTATATATATATATATATATATATATATATATATATATATATATATATAATCAAAAACAAAAGAAAAAAGCAGCAGCATAATAAGGTAAGATCGGGTGCAATTCCTCAGAAGAAACTCAGGGCACAGAGCTCCATATAGTTATCCAAGAATCCAAAAACAAGGCAGCACTTGCCTGGAGTGCTGCCTTGTTTTTGGATTCTTGGATATATATATATATATATATATATATATATATATATATATATATATATCTCAAACAGAAGAAAAAGGAGCAGCACTTTAGGAAAAAACACTAGCCTATGTGTGCTTCCATGGTCCTAGCCACCAGAGAGGCTGACACTTTTTCCTATAGTAATCGATCAAAAAGGTGTATGTACCCCAAAATGGTACCAATCAAACCATCATCTCATCCCGCAAAAAATGAGGCCCTACCTAAGACATTCACCCAAGAAAATTAAAAAAATATGCCTCTCAGAAAATGGCAACACGAAAACAAGATTTAATTCTATTTAAAAATACATCTAATATGTAAAACTTAAAAAAAATAAAAATGTTAGACATATTAGGTATTGCTGTGTCCGCAACAACCTGCTCTATAAAAGTATCACATGATATGCACCCTCATGTGAATACTGTAAAAAAAAACATTAAAAAACTATGTCAGAACAGCCATTTATTGTTCACCCTCTCAAAAAGTGTAATACCAGTTGATCAAAAAGGTGTATGTACCCCAAAATGGTACCAATCAAACTGTCATCTCATCCCGCAAAAAATGAGTCCCTGCCTAAGACAATCGCCAGAAAAAAAAAAAAATAGGGCAGTCAGAAAATGGCAACACAAAAACAAGATTTAGTTCTGTTCAAAAATTCATTTTCTGTGTAAAACTTAACAAAAATAAAAATAATAGACATATTAGGTATCACCATGTCCATAACAACCGCTATATAAAAAATGTCACATGATATGCCCCCTCAGGTGAATACTGTAAGAAAAATAATAAAAAAAACTATGTCAAAACAGCCATTCTTTCACCTTGAGTCACAAAAAGTGTAATACCAAACGATCCTGTGCAATGTATGCATGCCTTGAAGAACCATTCATGGGTGAATACATTTGCACTAGATGCAATCACGTTGCATATTTGGAAGCCCAGATCTTGGATCTAAATAAGCAGCTTGGCATACTTAGGGGCATTGAACACCTGGAGAGAGGCTTAGACCTCACAGTGCAGGCACTGGCTGGGGTCAGTGAAGAGGAGGAGGGAGGAGATGGGCAAGAGCAGGACTATAAGGTCAGCAGTTGGGTTAATGTAGTAAGGAGGGGTAGAGGGAAAAGTGCCAGGGAGGCTAGTCCTGAGCTGGAACACCCTAGTAAATATGCCTGTTTGGCTGATATTAGGGATGAAAGCCCAGGACCAGCGACACTGCAGCAGGCTATTTCTCCTAGAAACCAGGAGGATGACCGCTGCAGGAAGGATGGGAAAAGGAGAGCAGCAAAGGCCAGACAGATGCTGGTGGTAGGGGACTCTATAATTAGGCGGACAGACAGGGTTATCTGTCGCCGAGACCGTGAATGCCGAACAGTGTGTTGTCTCCCGGGTGCTCGGGTTCGGCATATCGCGGATCGGATTGACAGATTGCTGGGTGGGGCTGGGGAAGACCCGGCGGTCATGGTACACGTTGGCACCAATGACAAAGTCAGGGGGAGATGGAAGGTCCTTAAAAATGATTTTAGGGAACTAGGTGAAAAGCTAAAGTCCAGGACCTCCAAGGTAGTGTTTTCAGAAATACTACCAGTGCCACGAGCGTCACTAGAGAGACAACGGGAGATTAGGGAGTTAAATAAGAGGCTCAGAGGCTGGTGCAGGAAGGAAGGGTTTGGGTTCATGGAGAACTGGGCCGACTTCTCTGTCGGCTACAGACTCTATAGTAGGGATGGGCTGCACCTTAATGGGGAGGGTGCAACTGCCCTGGGGGAAAAAATGGTTAGACGGCTGGAGGAGCTTTTAAACTAGGATCTGGGGGAGGGTGGGGGGTAATACTAATAAGGGGGTAGATAGTGTAGATAGAGAGTGGGTCATAGTCGGGGAGAGTGGGGGGTTAGTGGGGGTTGGGATTAGTGAGGAATGTCGGGAGAATATTGGGCAAAACATCAACCAAAGTAACCCAAAAACCCCAGATATTCACTTCACAGGTAATAGTCATTTTAAAAGGGGGGTAAAAAATAGACATAGACCTCTTAAGTGTATGTACACTAATGCCAGAAGCCTGACTAATAAAATTGGTGAACTGGAATTAGTGATGTGTGAGGAGGACTATGACATAGTGGGAATAACTGAGACATGGCTGGATGATACCTATGACTGGGCAGTTAATGTACAGGGCTACAGTCTGTTTAGAAAGGATCGCCAAAACCAGAGAGGGGGAGGCGTCTGCCTTTATGTAAAGTCCTGTCTAAAGCCCACACTGCGGGAAGATATAAGTGAGGGACATGAAGATGTGGAGTCACTGTGGGTAGAAATAAATGGAGCCAAAAACAATAATAAAATACTAATAGGAGTTTATTATAAACCCCCTACTATATCAGAGCCCATAGAAAATCTACTTCTAAACGAAATAGACGAGGTGGCAAATCATAATGAGGTCGTTATTATGGGGGATTTCAACTACCCAGATATAGACTGGGAAACTGAAACCTGTACATCTCATAAAGGAAACAGGTTCTTGGAAATAACCAAAGACAATTACCTTTCCCAACTGGTTCAGGACCCGACTAGAGGGACGGCCATACTGGACTTAGTATTAACCAATAGACCTGACAGAACAACAGATGTGCAGGTCGGGGGACTCCTGGGAAATAGTGACCATAACATAATAACCTTCCAATTGTCATTCAAAAGAGCGTTTCTTCAGGGAGGAACAAAAATACCTAACTTCAAAAAAGCTAAATTTAGCCAACTAAGAGAGGCCATAGGCCTAACTAACTGGGACAAAGTCTTCAAAAATAAAAATACAGCCACAAAATGGGATATTTTTAAAAACATCCTAATATCTAATTGTGAGAGGTACATACCATATAGGAATAAAATAATAAGAAAAAACCAATGTGGATAAATAGAGCTGTAAAGAAAGCAATAAATGACAAACAGAAAGCATTTAAATCACTAAAACAGGAGGGGAGCGAGAAAGCATTGAAAAACTATAAGGAAAAAAATAGAATATGTAAAAGACAAATAAAAACAGCCAAACTAGAGACCGAGAGATTAATCGCCAAAGAAAGTAAAACTAACCCTAAAATGTTCTTTAATTATATAAATGGTAAAAAGTATAAACCTGAAGGTGTCGGCCCCTTACAGAGTAATGAGGGGGGAGTTGCAGAGAGCGATGAGGAGAAAGCAAAGCTACTAAATATCTTTTTCTCCACTGTATTCACTGAGGAAAATAAACTGTCAGATGAAATGCAGAATATAAAAGTAAATTCCCCATTAAAAGTGCCCTGTCTGACCCAGGAAGAAGTAGAGCTGCGTCTTAAAAAGATTAAAATAGACAAATCGCCAGGACCGGATGGCATACACCCCCGTATCCTAAGAGAATTAAGTAATGTCATCGCCAGACCCTTATTTCTGATATTTAAGGACTCTATACTGACAGGTAGTGTTCCAAAGGATTGGCACATAGCAAATGTGGTTCCAATATTCAAAAAAGGTCCAAAAACAGAGCCCGGGAACTATAGGCCGGTAAGTTTAACATCTGTCGTGGGTAAACTGTTTGAGGGTTTTCTAAGAGATGCTATCTTGGAGTACCTCAATGAAAATAAGCAAATTACTCCATATCAGCATGGCTTCATGAGGGATCGGTCATGTCAAACCAATTTAATCAGTTTCTATGAGGAGGTAAGTTCTAGACTAGACCGCAGCGAATCAATGGATGTCGTATATCTGGACTTCTCCAAAGCATTTGACACTGTACCACATAAAAGGTTAGTATATAAGATGAGAATGCTTGGCCTGGGAGAAAATGTCTGTATGTGGGTAAGTAACTGGCTCAGTGATAGAAAACAGAGGGTGGTTATTAACGGTACATACTCAGATTGGGTCACTGTCACTAGTGGGGTACCACAGGGGTCAGTATTGGGCCCTATTCTCTTCAATATATTTATTAATGATCTTGTAGAAGGCTTGCACAGTAAAATATAAATTTTTGCAGATGACACTAAACTGTGTAAAGTAATTAACACAGAAGAGGACAGTACACTGCTACAGATGGATCTGGATAGACTGGAGGCTTGGGCAGAGAAGTGGCAGATGAGGTTTAACACTGACAAATGTAAAGTTATGCATATGGGAAGGAATAATGCAAGTCACCAGTACATACTAAATGGTAAAATATTGGGTAACTCTGACATAGAAAAGGACCTAGGAATTTTAGTGAACAGAAATCTAAGCTGCAGAAACCAGTGTCAGACAGCTGCTGCCAAGGCCAATAAGATAATGGGCTGCATCAAAAGAGGCATAGATGCCCGTGATGAGAACATAGTCCTGCCACTTTACAAATCACTAGTCAGACCACACATGGAGTACTGTGTACAGTTCTGGGCTCCTGTGAACAAGGCAGACATAGCAGAGCTGGAGAGGGTTCAGAGGAGGGCAACTAAAGTAATAACTGGAATGGGTGGACTACAGTACCCAGAAAGATTATCAAAATTAGGCTTATTCACTTTAGAAAAAAGACGACTGAGGGGAGATCTAATAACTATGTATAAATATATCAGAGGTCAGTACAGAGATCTCTCCCACAATCTATTTATCCCCAGGACTGTGACTGTGACGAGGGGACATCCTCTGCGTCTGGAGGAAAGAAGGTTTGTACACAAACATAGAAGAGGATTCTTTACGGTAAGAGCAGTGAGACTATGGAACTCTCTGCCTCAGGAGGTGGTGATGGTAAGTTCACTAAAAGAGTTCAAGAGGGGCCTGGATGTATTTTTGGAGGGTAATAATATTATAGGTTATAGTTACTAGAGAGGGGTTGTTGATCCAGGGAGTAATTCTGATTGCCTGATTGGAGTCGGGAAGGAATTTTTTTCCCTAAAGTGGGGAAAACTGGCTTCTACCTCACAGGGTTTTTTTGCCTTCCTCTGGATCAACTTGTAGGAAAACAGGCCGAACTGGATGGACAGATGTCTTTTTTTCGGCCTTATAAACTATGTTACTATGTTACTATCAAAAAGTCTTATGTACCCCAAAATGTTGCCAAAGAAAATGTCACCTCATCCTGCATAAAAAGAGCCCCCACATAAGACAATAACTCAAAAAATAAAAATCAATGGCACCCACAAACCAATTCATCAAAATCTGTGCTGCAAAAGCCACATGGCGCTCCTTCCCTTCTGAATCGTGCCATGTGCCCCCACAGTACTTTACCACCACATATTGGGTGTTGACGTATTCAGGAGAAAATGGGTAACAAATTATGGGGTGCTTTTCTCCTGTTACCCCTCGTGAAAATGAAAAATTTGTGGCTAAAGCAACATTTTATTGGAAAAAATTAAACTTTTCATTTTCACAGCCAAGTGTTTCCAAATTCCTTAAAACGCTTAGGGGTTCAAAGTGCTCAGTATATCCCTTATTATATCCTTTGAAGGGTGTAGTTTCCAAAATGGGGTCACTTTTTGAGGGTTTCCACTCTAGGGGTACGTCAGGATCTCTCAATTACAAAATGGTGCCTAAAAACCATTCTAGCGAAATCTGCCTCCAAAATCCATACGGCGCTCCTTTCCTTCTGACCACTGCCACATGCCCATAGAGCAGTTTACCACCACATATGGGGTATTTCTGTAAACTGCAGAATCAGAGTAATGTATATTGAGGTTTAGTTTGCTCTTAACCCTTGCTGTGTTGCAAGAAAAAAATTGATTTTTTTGTCTCCATTTTCCTTTAATTTTTGTGGAACACCTAAAGTGTTAACAAAGTTTGTAAGGTCAGTTTTGAATAATTTCAGAGGTGTAGTTTCTAAAATGAGGTCATTTATGTGTTGGAGATATTATTAGGGATTTACAGTGAGGAGTAACAGCTGCAGCGGTGGTGGCCACAGCAGCCAGATGGTACATGTTGGAAGGCAGGCAGCAGCAGTGGCATGATGGAGGCAGCAGCCATACGGAACATGATAGTAGGCATGCATGATGGCAGGCAGGCAGACAACAATAATGGCAAAATGGGGCACAGTCAGAAATGCCAGATCTATGGGCCTTAACTGGAGGAGTGTGAAAATTCTCCCGAATTCAGGCTTAGTTAATTCTGACGAAAGTAATGTTTTAGACACTAGTGGAGGAAAACTTGATCAGTTTGGGTGTCACCACTCCCCCTGGCTCTGGAAACCCCCTATGAGATGACACTGGAGGCTGGGCAAGAAGGAGGACATGTCAGAGAGCATTCCAGGCCAGTTCTGGCCAGTGTTGTAGTTGGCCTGCCCAGAAGTTCATGGATAAGGGAACAGGGTATGCACAGAAGACAGGACAAAGTACAGGTAGGCCTGAACCCGGGCATTGAGTTTCCGTTTGCTGATTTGCCTCAGCCTAATGCATCATGTGATAAAAACTACTCCATCATGTTGAGTAGACTGAAACAGCTGCTACAGTTTCTGCTGCTTGTGGCGGCGGAAGGTGGGTGACTCTGTGTGGGACAGAAAGGGTCCTCCCTTTCAGACACGCTGATGGCAGGAGTCTGCTCACTGAAAGCTGGCACAAACTGTATATACGGTGTTTCCTGGTAATAATATCATTTTGCTTTGATAACGAGACTCTAAAAGCATGGCTATCCAAAAATAATCAGATTTCTTGATGTTAATGATATATTAGTTGAATGACCCAGATTCACACTGCTCTATTTTGTATGTTATGTGTGTGTGGTTAAAAACTTTATTTACTATTGATTTGAGCCCAACATTAAAGTAAACCTTTTACTACAAAATAGAAAAACAATTGAATTCCTAAAGATTATGGGGAAGATTTATCAAACTGGTGTAAAGTAGGACTGCTTACTTGCCCATAGCAACCAATCAAATTCCACCTTTCATTTTTCACAGCTCCTTTGGTAAATAAAAGGTGGAATCTGAATCTCTTACTATGTATTTATATAATTATACATGAATCAAACAGTTCAAAAATGTTGATAATTGTGTAACATTAGAAAAGAAAAGGCAGAAAAACATTCTAATTTAGTAGAAATCTAAGATCTATCTAAGCACTCTTGGATGGACTACATTTGCTTTCTTGTTCTGCACTGCAAGTAGGTAAAGGTTTCAGCCTGAGCCAGCTATAGAGCAGGCAACATATAGTTGTCCACGAGAGAAGCATGGTTGTTCCAAGTTGTTACCAGTAATTTTTAGGGACTAGCCTTGTTAATTATCACTGAAAAGGAAACTCAGAAAGGAAACTGTAGTCTCTTAAAATGCAATGGTGAATACTTGTCATTGAGAATTAGTAAGACATCTTCATTCTGAGAACAGCCAGTCAATATTGTAGTCAGTATTGTAGCCTCAGTTACATGAAGTATACATTGTTTGACAGAGGTTCGAGTTCCATTGCAAAGTCGCAGTGCATCTACATTTTTGAAAAGTATTATCATAGCTCCAACGATGTGGTGACATTTTGTATGCTTCTAAGGAATTTAAAAACTCAACAGGGTACTCTATGCTATCTTCAGGATATATAGTGGTGTTAACAGCAGTGTATTTGAAAATTTGTCTGGTATGTCTCTCAAAATTTGAGCATTAATCGCATTCTGTGTAATGTAGTTCCTAGAAGTCAGAATTGCCAGTTCACAAAGCTAAGGATTAGTGTTGTGCGAAATGAAGCATTCAAAGTGGAATTCAGTCTGAAATTTAGTAAAACATCAATTCTAACTGAATCCGAATCTCCTCACACTTCATGGTAAAGAATTAGGTTTTCCTAAAATGGCGGCTACATGTGTTACACAGCGAAACTAAGTGTAGAGTGTACAAGCTCAGGAATGCAAGATCACCTATAATTCCCTGCAGCCAGCCAATCTGCAGAAAGCAACCCCCTATGATGTCACAGCCCTATAAAACCATCATCCCGTGCAGTCATTGTCCTGTGAGCAGAGGAGAGACATAACAAGTGCTCATGCGCTAGGGACAGTGTTGCTAAAAAGGATTAATAGAAGAAAACTGGAGAGGGAGACTTTTCCTGTGTCAGTTTTATTTATTTATTCTTAGATCTACTTACTCCTACATAAGCCTTAAAATAAGATATTTAATTCAATAACAATCAAATTAAATTCTTTATTATTCCACTACCAGCGTGCCAAACAATACCATCTAGTCTACACCCCAGGTGTTAAGAAAAGTCAACATAGCTTCATGAGGGATCGGTTTGTCAAACTAATTTAATCAGTTTCTATAAGGAGGTAAGACTTCTAGACTTGACCGTGGTGAATTAATGAATGTCGTATATATCCGGACTTCTCCAAAGCATTTGACACTGTACCACATAAAAGGTTAGTATATAAAATGAGAATGCTTGGCCTGGGAGAGAATGTCTGTATGTGGGTAACTGGCTCAGTGATAGAAAACAGAGGGTGGTTATTAACGGTACATACTCAGATTGGGTCACTGTCACTAGTGGGGTACCACAGGGGTCTGTATTGGGCCCTATTCTCTTCAATATTTTTTTATTAATGACCTTGTAGAAGGCTAAAATATCAGTTTTTGCAGATGACACTGTGTAAAGTAATTAACACAGAAGAGGACAGTACACTGCTATAGATGGATCTGGATAGATTGGAGGCTTGGGCAGAGAAGTGGCACATGAGGTTTAACACTGACAAATGTAAGATTATGCACATGGGAAGAAATAATGCAAGTCACCAGTACATACTAAATGGTAAAACACTGGGTAACACTAAAATGGAAAAAGACTTAGGAATTTTAGTGAACAGTAAACTTAACTGTAGATACCAGTGTCAGACAGCTGCTGCCAAGGCCAATAAGATAATGGGTTGCATCAAAAGGGGCATAGATGCCCATGATGAGAACATAGTCCTGCAATTTTACAAATCACTAGTCAGACCACACATGGAGTACTGTGTACAGTTCTGGGCTCCTGGGAACAAAGCAGACATAGCAGAGCTGGAGAGGGTTCAGACAAAGGCAACTAAAGTAATAACTGGACTGGGTGAACTACAGTACCCAGAAAGATTATTGTAGCATGCGGGAGACATAGGTAGATGAGAACAGCGCATCGCTGGCTGTACTCACTTTCCCTGGTCTTCTGACGGGCCCGCTCTGTATCCTGACACGTACAGTGTCAGGACGTTGTGCACGTAGATGCACACTATGACCTGATGCTGTGTGCTGTACAGCACGGTGGGAAGAAGACCAGGTAGGGTAAGTGAATCTGCCAAGGTCTGATTGAATGCTTGGGGGTCTGATAGGGGCTGATTTGAGGCTGGGGAGGGTCTGATTGAATCTGATCTGAGGTCGGGGGGTCTGATGAGGGTCTGATCTGAGGCTAGGCGTTTGATCTGAGGCTGGGGGTCTGATGGTGGCTAATCCAAGGCTAGGGAGGGTCTGATGGGAGATGATCTGAGGCTAGGGAGGGTCTCATGGGGGCTGATCTGAGGCTAGGGAGGGCCTAATGGGGGCTGATCTGAGGCTAGGGAGGGTCTGATGGGGGCTGACCTGAGGCTAGGGAGGGCCTAATGGTGGCTAATCCGAGGCTAGGAGGGTTTGATGGGATATGATCTGAGGCTAGGGAGGGTCTGATGGGGGCTGATCTGAGGCTAGGGAGGGCCTAATGGGGGCTGATCTGAGGCTAGGGAGGGTCTGATGGGGGCTGACCTGAGGCTAGGGAGGGTCTGATGGGGGCTGACCTGAGGCTGATGTAGGCTGGGAGGTCTGACAGGAGGCTGATGAAGGTGGGGAGACAGATCTGAGGCTGAGAAAGGGACAAAGGCAGGGACAGTGGTAGGCAGATTGAAAGCTGGGTGGACCCCTCTCTGGACCCCCCTGGGATGAGCATAGTAACATAGTTTATAAGGTTGAAAAAAGACATCTGTTCATCCAGTTCAGCCTGTTATCCTGCAAGTTGATCTGAGGTCTGAACTTAAAAATTAGACTGCTATGTTTGGTCAAAATGGCACGTCCTATATATTACATTACATATATAGTGCAGGCACTTGTTTGTGCTACAAAAATACAGCACTCTATTTTTTTTTTTTTAATTTAACTGGGGCGATGTGCAGCGGGAGTCATGGCCGGCAAGTCTCTGCTGTTTCTAACAGCAGAGACTTGCCGCTACTTACCGCCATCGGCGGCGTCTTCCTGGTTGATTAGATGCCGTGATCGCACGTGATCACGGCATCTAGTTGCGTTATAACCCGGAAGCATTCGCTTCCGGGTGGTGTACAGACACCCCGTGTGGCCAATCGGGGTGTCTGTACACCATATGAAAACTGTAATCCTCACTGGTGAGGATTACAGTTTTCAAAGTGCAATTCTTATTCTGGCCACTAGATGGCAGGCCAGGATAAGAAATGAGCAACTCATGGATTTCTGAGTCTATAAAATCCATAATTGCTCATAAAGAAAAAAAAAAGCCACAATATATAAGCCCATATTTGAGCTTTCTAATAGTAAAAAAAAATTTAAAAAAATGTTAAAAAATATATAAAAAATAAAAAAGATGTAAAAGTTCAAATCACCCCCCTTTCCGTATAAGTAAAAAATAAATACCTAAATAACAATAAATATAGACATCATGGGTATCACCGTGACCGAAAACGCCAGTACTTTTAAAATATATAAAAAAAAATTCAATACGGCGAATTGTGTGGCAGAAAAAAACGTCCAAATGGCGATTTGCCGTTTTTTGTCGCTTTTTTTTCTAAAAAAAATTAAATAAAAAGTGATCAAAAAGTCATACACACCCCAGAATGGTATCAATAAAAACTTCAGATCGTCCCACAAAAAATGAGCCCCCATACAGCTCTGTACACATAAATACCAAAAAGTTATAGGGGTCAAGATTTGACAAGGAAAAAAAAAAAAAAGGGCAACTTTCTAATTATTTTATCACTATGAAAACGCAGGAAAAACTATACATATTAGGTATTGCCGGATTCGTACTGACCAGTAGAATGAAAGTAATGGATCAGTTTTAATGCACATCGAACGCTGTAAATAAGAAACCCGTAGAACTGTAGCGGAATAGCGTTTTCTTTGCAATTTCACCCGGTTTGGAATTTTTTTCCCGCTTCCCACTACACCATATGAAATATTAAATGGTGGCGTTGGAAAGTACAACTTGTCCCGCAAAAAACAAGCCCTCATACAGCTATGTGAACAGAAAAATAAAAGCGTTATGGCTGTTTGAAGGCAGGGAGCGCAAAACGAAAATGCAGAACCGAAAAAAGCTCCGGGGGTGAAGGGGTTAAATTTTAAATTGCAATTTAAATAAATTGCATTTATCGTTAGAACAGGGCCCACAAAGGGAAGGAGGGTGCACCGCACAAGTGTGGTCACTGCTTCATTGACTACTTTGGGGCCGATAAAAATAGCAAGAGTCAATGATCGGGAGAATGTAGTGGCCCCAGGGAGACTGCAGATTCCTAGGCCACACGTACAGAAGTGTTATTTGTCGTAATTCTGCCTGTGGTGATAATGACAATAGCTACTGAAAAGTTACCTGTATTGAACAAGAAATCATGACCTTTTATTAGACCTAGTGGCCAGTGTGAAAATTGCAGGATTATATACAAAACATACAAAACACTGATGACACATTCTATTTAAAGGTGCTCACTTGGCCTCCAAATTTTCCAGATCTTAATCCAGCTAAGCATCTGTGGGAAGTCCTGAAAAAATAGGTCTGATCCAGGGAAGCCCCACCTCACAACCTACAGGACTTAAAGGGAATCTGTCTGTTCCTGGTGCCCTGTAGGTGACATACACTATAGGGCACATTTACTAGGACTGTCTTTTTATGCAGGTCTTAATTTCCCCCTTGCGCTGCTGTCTAATTTATGAGGTGTGTGCATTGTCATAAATTAGACACATTTGTGGCAGCCCTTGCGCCTGGCGTAAAAACTATCCCAGGAACTGGAGTAGTCCTCACTAACATTTACACCTGTTTCCAGGTATAAATATTAGTAACTTTGCTAAATAGTCTAAGGCCTCTTTCACACGACAGCATTTTTTGCGGGCTCCGATCCGCATTTTTCACATGAAAAATGCGGACCCATTCATTTCTATGGGCCCGCAAAAAATGCGGGCAGCACACCGTGTGCTGTCCACATCCGTTGCTCCGTTCCGTGGCCCGCAAAAAAAAGTAGAGCATGTCCTATTCTTGTCCGTTTTGTGGACAAGGATAGGCAATGTTACAGTGGATCCGCAAAAAATACGGATGCCATACGGACGCCATCCGTTTTTTTTGCGGATCCGCAATTTGCGGACCGCAAAACACAACGTTCGTGTGAAACCGGCCTAAATAGTATGAAACATAAGTGAGCTGAATGCTCATCTCCATGAAAGTAGGCAAATTATAGCACAACTCACCACTCAAAACTGAGACAGAAAAGTATGCCAGCCCTGGGGTGGGGCAGAAATTAGACTGTTTTTAAAATAAGGTGCACCTACATAAATAGGATGGAAATTAGGCGCAAAAGTTAAAAGACTTCTGAATTTGTCTTAACACTAAAAATAGGTGCAAAAGGTGCAATTGCCTCCAAAACAGACACAGAAACAGTTGTTAAATGAGACATAAAAAATGAGACAGTCATAAACAGGCTTGAAAACAGCGCAGACACTTTAGTAAATGTGCCCCGTAGTCTCTGACACTAGTTTGCAAATAGCCTTAATGGGGTTACCCCATGAATAATGTAAAAAATTTAAATCAGACATCATACAGTACAATGTTTTTTGGTGACACATTTCCTCTAAATTAGGATTAGCATTAGGAAACACAGAAGAGAGTATTCATTCCACAACCTTTACGTATATTCCAGTCCAGATTTGCCATGCAACTTTTCCAAGGTGTTTACTTCCACTGATGAACTTATGCAGCTTGATTTTTCTCCAGATAGAGAGAGCTTCAGCAGGGAAAAAGGATTATGGGGTTAATTTACTATTCAGAAAGACGCCTATATTAGGTGGATTTTTGACGCAGACTGAATGGAGTGAGTCAAGTAAATGGAGTGAGTACTTGTAATTACACTGCACTTGGTAGACAACGGTCAGTGTAAGTAAGAGGAAGTAGCACACGCATGGTGTCGGACCCTGGCTGATAAGATACTGATGACCTATCCCGACGATAGCTTATCAATACAAACAGGCTGCACAACCTCTTTAGGGCTCATGCACATGGCCATAGTTTCAGTCCTCATCTGATCCACATTTTTTGCGAATCCACTTATCTCAATGGGGCCGCAAAAGATGCACAAAGAACACTCATGTTCAATCCGCAAGTCCATTCGACAAAAAAATAGAATATGTCCTTTTCTTTTCTGTTTTATGCACAAGGATAGGACATTTCTGCTGGAGCATCCGTGTTTTGCAGATCCGCGATTTGCAGGCCACAAAACACTTGTGCATAAGCCCTTAAGGAATGGGATGAGTGGAAGACAGCAATTAATACCCCTGGGGGTCAATTTAAATATCTGGTCATGCCGTTTGGTTTAGGCAATGCTTCTGCTGTCTTTCAAAATCTATTTTCAGGGGATATATTGATCTATTCTCCAGATTCGGTGTTCCATATACAACATGTCAGAATGGTGTTACAACTACTTCATGATAACTATTTGTATGTAAAAATGTGTATCTGGGATTCAGTAGATTCCCTTTGTCAGGTATATTCTTACTCCAAGGAAATTGCCATATGGCCAAGGTCCAAGCAATTATGGATTTGGCCCAACCTTCTCTTAAAGGGCATCTGTCATCAGATTTGTACCTATGAAAATGGCTGACCTGTTGCATATGCGCTTGGCAGCTGAAGGCATCTGTTTGGTCCCATGTTCATATGTGCCCACTTTGCTAAGTAAAATGTTTTAATATATGCAAAGGAGAAATTAGGGTGTTGCCGTCACAGCTATATGGTCTGCTCTCTCTACAACTGCCACGCCCTCTCCACTTTGATTGACAGACTCATTTGCATATATTAAAACTGAATTTTCTCAGCAATGCGGGCACATATGAACATGGAACCAACACAGATGCCTTCAGCTGACAATCGCACATGAAACAGGTCAGCCAGTTTCACAGGTACAAATCTGCTGACAGTTGCCCTTTAAAGCATTGCAACACTTTCTTGAATTCACAAACTATTACCACAAGTTCACAAATTAACTTATTTATAGCCAATCGTCTTACTAACATGACTAAGAAAGGGGGGATCTACTTCAATGGCAATCAGAAGCATTTTCAGCCTTCGATTTATTAACAAAATGCTTTATGGAAGCCCCTGTTTTGATCCAGCCAGACCAATCTAAGCCTTGTCTAAGTCTTGTGGTTGAGGGTGATGCCTCTGAAGTAGATGTGGGAGATGTGCTGCCCCAGGGAAGGCTTTCACTTATTTCAACCATGTTTTTTTTTTTTTTTTTCTCATGTGTTTTCACTGGATAACATAAATTATGACACTGGTAACAGAGGGCTCTTTGCCATTAAGATAGCATTTGAAGAATCGCTTCACTTTTTGGAAAAAGCTCAACATCAAGTAATGGTCCTTGATCACAAGAATTTGACATTTTTAGAATCAGCAAAACATTTGATTCCCAGACAGGCTCGTTGCCCACTATTTTTCAATCAATTTAATTGTGTCATTACATTTAGGCCTGGTTCAAAGAATATTAAGGCTGAAGCCCTGTCTAGGAGTTTCTATGGCAGTCATTCCCTGGATTCCAATCCAGAACCTATTTTGCCTGAAGGTATTTCCACTATCTCTTCTGATTTGGCATCTGAAATCATAACCGATCAGACCACTGAGAACCTTCCTGAAGGTAAATTATTTTTCCCCAAACAGTTCTGTCTACACCATGGCCAGCCTTAGGGCTGCTATTCTGAGGATAGGTCATTAATATCTAAGTACCAGAAAACCACTTATTGGTACCTGTATGTGGGTCGCAGGTTTACAATCAGAAAATCCACACAGATTTCTGTACAGAAGTTTGTGTGTTTCCACACTGAATCCACACCAAAAACAACATGTGTTACTTACACACCAATAGGGTATGTGTGGTTTTTCCACATTGATTGTTGTGTAGAAAATCCGCAGCATATTACAGTACCAGCAAAGTGAATGTGATTTGACAAATTTCATGTAATCTTTGCTTTTTTCGTCTATGTGCAAGCTGATCTGCCATATGGATTTATAAATTAGCAGCATGTCAATTGCTTGTGTGATTTTTTATTTATTTGTGCGGATTTCACCCTTTGTAATGCAAAGGTGAGAACTGTGGCAAATCTGCATCTAAATTAGCAACAAAGAAAACACAAGTAGCACATGAATTTTTTGGTGTGGATACACAAAGAAATCAGTGTGGATTTTCTGTTTGTAAATTTGCATCTGTGTGTAGGCATATAGCCTAGTAGGGTTGATAACGCTGATTAAAACAATACTTGTCTTGTTGGTTCCATTGAGGAGAAAAAACAACTTTTAGAATTATGCAAATGACCCAATCCAGCTCCAGGAGGCTCCATAATGACCATCACCTTTAAATTGACAGCACTAGACTGCACTTGTGTCCAGAAGGGCACATGCACACATCTTCAACTTCATCCCAACATGCGCCGTTCTGAACACGAGTGCTCAAATAGTTCCTATGCATAATTCTAAAAGTTTATTTTTCTCTGCAACTATACCACTGACCAACTTAAGACAAGTATCATTTTAATCAGCGTCATCAACCCTACCAGGCTATATGCCTGGGTAGGGTAAGGTTGATCCAGGTGAAAGAGCCACTTTAAAGAGGACCTGTCACCTCTCTGATATTTATGTTTTAATAGCTTCATGCATTCCCCATGTAACAATCTATTATTATGACTATGTTGTGCCATTCCTTTATTATTTCTACTAGAAGTTTCAGTATGAATTGCTAGCAGTCTGCAGTAAGGGTAGAGAGAGGTGTTAACCAGTTGGGGGTATGCCCCTGCACAGTCTAACTCTATCCAATCAGTGCTGCTATTGTAAGACTATACAGGGACACACCCAGCTGGTTAACACCCCTCTGCACCCTTACTGCAGACTGCTAGCAATTAATTCATAACTTCTAGTAGAAATAATAAATGAATTGTACAGCCTAGAGTCATAAGAATAGATGTTCCAGAATTGGTATTACATGGTAAATGCAAGTAGTTTATAAAACATGCATGTCAGTAAAGATGACAGGTCCTCTTTAAAATCCACACCGGAGGTCAATTTCTGTTTGGATTTCTCACAGCATGTCTTTTGCTTTGTTCTAATCCACCTTGTTACTATTGTAATCTGCAGCGTATCTACTATATGTGCTAATACCCTTACTGTTGAGGGGGAACGCTTTTCTACTGAATTCAGTAAAGAACTACTGTATGTGTTAGCCAAGTGACACAATACATTAAATTGGATATTGTAGGGCTACAGTGGACAGGCAAAAGGTCCACATTCATTCATGCCACTTTTGTGGTGTAAATAAGTCACAACATTAGTCACACACCATTAGTGCAGCAAAATTTGCGACTTTACCTTTTTCACACCACTTTTCTGACGTGGCAAGAAAAGGAGGTGTTGGTAGGATGGGGAGGTGGCAGGAGTGTAGTCCCACCACTTTTACCTTATTTCACGCCAGAAAACTTTTGTGAATTAAGACATAAATCTACTGCAGCTAAGTAGTTTCACCTTGTCGCATGGCCAGCTGGAGGATGCAACAAATTTCTAAGAGGGGAGAGCTGTGCAGGGGGAATCAAGACCAGTGCAGAAAACGTTGGTCTTGATAAATGTCCTCCAATGTTTGTATGTCAGACAAGACTTTTCATTGTAGTGTGCCCATCGCTTTCTATAGAGCAAATATTTGCTACAATTGATCGTTTGGCATAAGTGAGACAGTACTGTATATATGGATACATGCAAAAACTGTATATGGTGTGTTTTTTAGAACAAAAGTGAATGCACAGATGTATCTAACTATATGCCATCCAGTTTTTTAACATTAAAGGGGTTCTCTGATCATTTAACCTAACTGGTATACGGTACTAACTTGTGGAACAAAGATGTTTTACATAGCACTTATTACCCTTGCCCCGCCGATGCCACGATCTCTGCTGTGCTGACACAGTCTGCAGGCTCTTCCACCTGGGTCCTGACCAGATGTGGTTGCTCCTTTTGCTATTCATAATAGTGAATGAGCTGAACAGGAAAATAAGAGCACATGTCCGGTCAGGACCAAGGTTGGGATCCTGTGTCAGCACAGTAGAGATGGTGGCATCAAGGGAGCAAGGGATGGGTAAGTACTATGTAAAACATCTTTCTTCCACAAATTAGTACCAAATACTAATTAGGCTAAATGACCAGAGAAACCCTTTAAGTTTATATGTGTATTGGAAAACAGAACCAAATATATTTTCAAAAACCTTTTTTTTATTCTTGGGAGGATTGGGGGGGGGGGTGATTGGGGGTAAGGGGGTTGTAGTGTCATAGAAAATTCTGCACAGGGCTCCATCTAAACTAAGGCTGGCCCTGGTCTACACCTCCTGGGTGAGCTTCATGAATCAGTGTTAAGTGGGCATCCAGGGATTGTCTCTAGGTATCACTGGTGGCCTTCTATTTTGTGAGACATTGCTGCATATGTGTCTGTTTGTGAGGTTTGTGCTCATTTCAAGACCCCCAGGACACACACCCCTGGTGATCTTTGGCCTTTACCTATTCCCAAAAGGCCACCTTCTCAACTTTCTATGGAATGCATCAATGATTTGCCACCTTCACAGGGGAAAACTGTTGTCTGGGTGGTTGATAGATTTATGTCACTTTGTCCCTCTCAGTCAGCTGCCTAATGTGAAAGTGTTGTCTTCTCTGTTAATTGACAATGTAGTCCAGTTGCATGGTACCTCTGACATTGTGTCAGATTGTGGTGTGCAATTCAGATTGTGGTGTGCAATCTGTTTCTACGTGATGGAAGACTTTCTTTTCAAAATTGGGAATTAATTTTTTTTTTGTCAGCCTTTCATCCTAAAACCAACTGCCATATAGCATGCAGCATTTTTCTGTCCAGGGCTATTTGGCATCCAGCATTACAACTGATGTGCAAGATGAAAATGAACGCTTCTATAGAAAACTATGAGATCAGTTCCAAAGAGATAGATGGTTAGATAGATAGATAGATAGATAGATAGATAGATAGATAGATAGACTTTCAAAAAGTATGGGAGAGGCTTTTTAAAGTTGACCATAACACTTCCATTTCTAAAGGATTAGTGGCAGCATTTCCACTTTGGTAATTTGGTTCCTTGGGATCACAGATTTCTAAAAGGTGTTGTTTGAAGTTATTTAAAAACTCTGAAAAGCCCTACAATGGCTTCAAATAAAAAATTGTATCCCCTCTCTCCAGCATCATTCTCTGTGGCACTGGACTGGTCCTGCTACCATTGCTTGTTGACAAACTGCAGAGGGGATGTGGCAGTATAAGTTATGTGACTGCTGTAGCCAATCAATGCCCTCAATGGTCTATAAGACTGAGGGCAGTGATTAGCTGCAGTGGTCACAAGTGAATATGTTGAGGTTTGCAAACAGACAGTGGCAGCAGGACCAGACAGCCCCGCAGAGGAAGTATCCATGATTTTTTTAAGCAATTGAAGGGCTTCTCTTACATTTTTAATTATCTCAGACAACCGCATTATGTTGAAAAATATCCAGAAATAATAAATAATGTACAAAAGTAATTCAGATTACTTGCAGGTACTTAATACATTTGAACCATGTCGTATATAAAAGATTAGGTTATATGCTGGCCAGATTATACCCAAAAATAGTCACAACACTGGTGAGGGGGGTAGAAGAGTTGCTTTACATTGACGTATGTATCGCCTGCTAAATATAAGTTGCTAACTCTACATAGTGGCAGACAGCTGAGACAGGCCAGACCTGTCCTAGAGGCTTTTCTGCAGTTGAAATGGTCACAAAGACTTAGAAAGTGTCTTTCTATGCAGAAGTGGCATCTATAAAAGTTACATAGTTAGTACTGTTGCAAAACATGCAAATGGGAATGGAGGTGGTGATTTCAATAGAAAAGCTGGATACACGGTTATAAAGTTAGTCAAATTTCTTTCATTTCTGTTATAGAAACTACTTGTCATTGAAACTTTTTGACATATTGAACATATATGATTGCTATATGACACTTCTTTCTATTTGGAACTACAATGTTTAATAGTGTCAGTTAAACTGGAGTAGGAACCATTTACAACATATCTATTCCTATGTACATGTAATGGGTTAATACCCATCACTGTGTTCCAACTGCTTGGCCACACTTTCTTTGAAAACAGAAGGAAAACATACTGTTGTAAGAAATTGAAGAAAACATAGTGCAACCTGGTGCAAACTGATTGATACATGAGTCCTAATACAAAGACATCAGTATTCACCAGCTTTGTATAAAGGATATAAAGGGCATTCACATTAAGAGTAACTTGACTGGCTTATGTTTGGGGAAAATTAACTTTCCAGTCTCATAAATTGAAATAACCTTAAAAACTGAAATATGACAAAACAGTTAAGCTGGGTTCACTTGTTTGTTTGTTTGTTTGTTTGTTTGTTTTTTTAGTGTTTTTTAAATAGTTTTCACACCATTATTAACTCCATATGTTAGATGTAAATCTATGGGTATTATAAAACCCAGTACAAACATGCGTTTTTTTTTTATCCATGTTTTTTTTTTAGTTTTTTCCTTTTTCAATCTATGGTGTTTTTAGGCATTTACTATCAACTTCTTTATATGCAAATAGCCACAACAAAAAAAAAACACATGAATTTCATGGAAATTTTTTTACAAGCCCAAAAATTTGTGTGAAGGAGCCCTAACTAACTTGAAGTTGCCATCTGATGCGGTATAAAATACTACGATATAATTTTATAAAGTAAATCAGTCACCTGTCATACTGGTACTGGCTCAGGGTGTGATCGTAAGGATAATAAGCAGCAGTCTGAGCAATACCCGCATGTGTAGATCCGGTGCCATCCTTTGAATCAAACGTGTTCTGTAACATAAGGTCAACAGGGTTTATATGACAGTATACATATACAATCCCTTTTTATCCCCTCACATTAACTATTAGAAATCTCATTCTTATTTCCAATCCATAGCGTTATCTGGGCTTCCAGACACAGTTTAATCATCTCAATATAACACACAATGCTAAATACAAGACAAATTAGTTCATTCTCATGACACAATTGTATATTGCTCCCTGCTCCTGTGGATATATAATGAATGAGTGCATTATACATCCTCTTCCAAAACTCATTCTACTGTTAATATGTTTATAGATAAGGGAAGCAGTTCATACACATTTAATACATATTCTGCACTACAACAAAAGATAAAATAACTGACAACATCCATCTCAAGCTGTCACTTCCTGTTTATCTATTGGGAATAGAGAAGATAAATGCTCCATGCTAATCTGCAGAATAGATGTAATACTAGACAGTGGGTTTTACATATACATTATATATATATATATATATATATATATATATATATATATATACACACACACACACACAGAGGTGGTGCTGCATTTGTCATATTTGCCATCTTCCTAAATGCATACAAACATACATGCAATCCTGGAAAACTCATTGTACCAATTCAAAGTGACAGACTCAGCTCTACTGTGTCTGCACATACACACAGAAAATACATCATGCAGTGCAAAACATAAATACATAAATACATGAAAATTCTTACCAGAGAATAGAAGGCAGAAGCATCAGTGCCATATGTGACATAGTTGCCATAGCCCTGGGAGCTTGTATAGGGGCTCCCATAAACTCCTAAAGCAGCTGCAGAGTTGAGTTCATGCCTGGCAGTGGCCAGCAGCCTGCTCTCATACACAGGACAATAGACGGGGGTCTGGGCAGAGGCTGCAGCAGCTGGATCTGACAGGGTCCTTCCACTTGATTCGCAGCAGGTTGACAATGAATTGGTGGTCATCAAGAACTATGGGGGAAGTCATACAATGAGAACAAGACATGGACTTCCTGCCTCTATGTGCTTACATCTAACTCTAATGCAGAGAAACATGGAAAAAGTGTAATATTACATCCCATTGTGTCATCATGGATCTAACTAATGCAGATTATTGCCATTCCATATACTGACTTCCGTAAAGCCAATATTATTCTTGCTATCATTATAAATCAAAAAATGTCCAACCCTTCATTAAGTATAGGTAGCATGGTCCTACAAAGTCTGTCTTTTCTCATATCAACTCTAGATTTTTTTCTAAGGCGCTTACCTGGGGTGTTGAGGAGTATGGATACCCAAACTGAGGATATGACATGTTACATCAACTCAGGAATCCCAGAAAAGGCAAGAGAGGGATTTTCTCTGGTTTACTCGATCGGAGCTTTCTTCTGTAATTGGTGACCACAAGTTCCCAGATGCTTAAAGGGAGAAGAAGAAGAAAAGCGTCTTTAAGTTTTAACCCTTTAATCTCCCTTCAGCTCAACATGCCTAGAAACATCACTGGCGTACATTGAAAAGAGTCGGGGAAATTGCTCCAAAGCACATTTACTAACAATAATAATCAGTACACAGAATATCCAGCAGGCAAGGAGCGTGTTGTGACGTCATCACACCGTTTCATCTCCGGAGAGGGGCATCCAAGGGTGCAAAATACTGATCTCCAACGATCGCTTTTATGGATCGCGCGAGTGATTGTACAAGGCAATTATAGCTGTTTGTACAGCGCTCCTGTAAGGCGAGGCTTTGATTGAAACATTCATTGCACTCACATTAATGATTTTATCTCCTTACTCACTGAAGGATGGGAAACACTTTTAATTAGAAATTAATTAATGAGCAGCTGTTTCTCACACTAATAATTAGCCTCATTTACAAATGAGAGGGGCAGAAATGGCACTTTCTACTGCAAAGTAAATTCTACGCCCAGGTTGGTATTTTGATCATTCAACAAATTATGGATCCATCCTATTCAGTACACCATGCTGAATGCCGAAGCCGCTGGGAGGAATGGAAACAGGCAGGGAATTCAAAGTATTGGCATGAAGCCCCAAAGGAAATGCAAAAATTAGAATTAGTGTAAACTGTGTCTTTATTCCAATTTCCTGAGATCGAGAAGAAGGGTCATTATCTGATAAATTAGGTAAAATCAGCTGAAATTAATATTCTTTTATAGTAAAATGCTCGGGATTGATACTTTACTGTTCTGCGCTTCAAATAAAAGTTACTAAGAGTTTCCTATATTTATTTCAATCGTTTTACTGACGTTTTGTAGTAATTGTAAATAATTATTTTGTATTCTACAAAGTGTGTGTATGTGTATATAGAGAGCAATCAATATGTGACATATTAGGTGCCGCAGTATATAATATACCCTAAATATCCTGAATTGATTAGCGGGGGCATGTGTGCCCTGGCAGCCCAGGTGCACGTCTATCAGTGTATCTATGGTGTGCTGACTTGCTGAGATAGCTGCCTGGGTTCAGACATGCGGATAGCCCTGGGGTCACACTCTAATTAATGACGCTGCTCTCTTCTTTTTCCCAGCTGGAAGACTGCCTCCCAGAAACCAATGTGCCCACTGCTGACAGCTCGATTGAGGGTGATTGATGACTATCTGGAGACCACAGTACACCTCATGGAGTATATACTGCTTAATTACTTCCAACTACTCATGATTATCTATTCTATCTATCTAATATATATATATATATATATATATATATATATATATATATATATATATATATTCTATTTAATAACTCTTATCTATTCTATCCTATCTATCTAATCTATTATATCCTATCTATTTGATCTATCTATTATCTAATCTATTATCTATTCTATCGATATATCTATTATCTATTTGATTTAATCTATTCTATTTATTCTATCTATCTATTAATCTAATCTAATCTATCTCACCTCAGAGTCTAGCAATACTTGTGTAATGAGCTAAATTCAGCAATATGTTCTGTATGTATATACTAGTAATTGTAGTATGGTAGTAAGACGTGTCCCCCTCCGTATACACAGACTCGATTCATTATGGAAAAGTAGCTATTACTGGAGTCCGGTAATAAAGCCCGGTCCTGGAGATGGCATGTGTAATCAGTATAGCTGACAAGCATGCCATTTTAATAAGTGCCTTGTCCGGCTACAACAATCTGATCTACATAACAAAGGTTGTCAAATAAAACTGTATTAAGCCCTGTATTGAGATCGGATGACACATCACGGGTACAGCGTATTCCTCAAGACTGCAAAAAGTGAAATTCTTCAGGGTGCCCCCCTGTAATCTCTATATTAGAAGTACATGTTTCTCCAGATGTTCCAGGGACTAACCCTTAAGTTAACATTTAACCTTTGATTTCCAAGCATAAAGCAGATGAGGGCAGGTCACACGTGTCGGCGGTCTGTTCCAGTTGTCATCACAGGGGCTGCCCATGGAAACTGAATGCCGCTTCATTAACAGATCACGTCCAGAACACATGTGATGGCGCCGGGTACATATACCTGCACATATGTGATGGCACCGGGTACATATACATGCACATATGTGATGGCACCCGGTACATATACCTGCAGATATGTGATGGCACCCGGTACATATACCTGCACATACGTGATGGCACCGGGTACATATACCTGCAGGTATGTGATGGCACCGGATATATATACCTGCACGTATGGGATGCCACCGGGTACATATACTTGCACATACGTGATGGCAGCTGGTACATATATCTGCACATATGTGATGCACCGGGTACATATACCTGCACATATGTAATGGCACCGGGTACATACACCTGCACATATGTAATGGCACCCGGTACATATACCTGCAGGCCATTCAGAAATACTACACGACAGAGGTCACACATATAGCGATCACACAATTTTTTTTTTCTCAGATGCTATAGTATAGTATGCACATGGAGCAGACCCTTCTCCCGTCAGTGAAGTTGCTTTAGGCATCCGGCATTAGTACATTCCATGCGAATTAGTACAAAATAAGTAACATACAGGTTTTTATCAGAGCAGAAATAAGTAAACGCCTATGACGTTTGCTTTTAGGGAAGTTTTCATGGGTCTCCCCTGGAGAAGTTCTAGCACATGCACGAGCTATGAAACCTAGTTACACTGGACGGTAATGCCGATACCTGGTCGCCGAGCTCTGGAGGGCTGCCCCTGTCAGTACACCTGGCTGGTAGGAAGGGAAGGTTACCTGGTGCAGCTCCCGCAGACTAGAGGTGTGCTGTGCCTGTCACGCTGTCACCGGCCAGTAATGGAGACATTTGTGTGTGTATCATACCTGACTATGGCGTGGAGTAAGTGCTCCCAGTCCCCAGCCTGTTACTGGAGTGACGTTACACTGCACAGCTCCACTGGTTAACGCTTCCTTGCACCGCACAGCCTCCACTCTGCAGCAGAAGTTTCCCCTCCAGAGCAAAGTAACGGAATCCACCTAAAATACCTTTATACTGTAGGTAGCTATGGCTGGGCTTCTGTCTGCCCGATCTATTATTCCTGCCTATCTATCTATCGATCTATCTATATCATATATATGTATATATATATATATATATATATATATATATATATATATATATATATAATATCTATCATCTATCGATCTCTCTGTATTTCTATCTCATAACTATCTATCTATCTCATCTCATAACTATCTATCATCTATCTATCTTGTCTGTGTCTATCTATTCTATTATTGCTATCTATCTGTCTCTCATTATCCATCTTATCTATTTTACCAGTATGTAGCCTATGAAGACACCCTGCATTTATGGCAATCTGAGTTGACAGTATCCTAAAATGAAGTGCCTTTTAAGTTAGTAAACTTCAGCTCTGTACCCTACATGTTTTGATGAATGCATATGAAAGTGTCTACCTCGTACAGTACTTGTATGCACTGTATACAGCCTGGGCGGGCTAGGGAATGTATACATGACAACATACGTATGGCTCTGCCTGATTAATCACACTGTCCACATGGAGCAGCACCTTATTTCCTATAGAAAGCATTATCCCATTCCTGCCCTCATCTAATCGCAGACTTAATATATAACAGAGAGTAAGACATTTACTTAATGCATATAGAAAGCTGAGCTATTCACCAACATAGGAAAACCACACAACAGCACAGAGCTGCAGCGTCGCTACAATGTCTACACCGCTGAGACTAGGGTGAAGCCCGGTCTTTATAAACCGTGCTGAGAGCCCTTATGTAATCTCTGATGTAGCTACAAAGGCTGAGCCCAGATCATCTATCACCATCACCCACACAAATGATGACAGGCTGACAAGGGGCAAAGAAGTGAAGTCCCTGCTAGCATGTTCCCCACCAGGAGCAGGGCAGAGTGCTATTTCTGCAATGTACAGCGATCACATAAATGCCCACCTAGCAGAATAAATCTGACAAAGACCTCTTATTATGTCCTTCCAGCACATGCACTTCAATTTGTAGTTTGTCCAGGAGGACACATTGCAGCCTCCAGGATATCTCCATCTATATCACTGGGGCAGTTTTATATAGCTATCTTCTGTAAATTACTCCCCAGCCTTAAGAACTCAGCTGCTTGTCTTCTGTGTTGTACAAATCTGAGTGTGTCTGCTTCATCTCTGCTCATATGGTGTATGGGGTACTGAGTTATATGTAAAGGTCAAACTGGATGTAATTTATCAAGAGAACCCAGCAGGGGAAGCCTGTATACTGGCATATATCCCTTCTGAGTGACAGTGTGTTCGGGAAAGCCTGTATACTGCCACATATCCCTTCTCAGTGACACTGTGTAAGCCTGTATACTGCCATATATCCCTTTTCAGTGACACTGGGTACGGGGAAGCCTGTATATTGCCATATAGCCCTTCTCAGTGACACTGTGTAAGCTTGTATACTGCCATATAGCCCTTCTTAGTGACACTGTGTACAGGGGAAGCCTGTATACTGGCATATATCCCTTCTCAGTGACAGTGTGTACGGGGAAGCCTGTATACTGCCATATATCCCTTCTTAGTGACACTGTAAAAGCCTGTATACTGCCATATAGCCCTTCTCAGTGACAGTGTGTATGGGGAAGCCTGTATACTGCCATATATCCCTTCTCAGTGACAGTGTGTACGGAGAAGCTTGTATACTGCCATATAGCCCTTCACAGTGACAGTGTGTACGGGGAAGCCTGTATACTGCCATATATCCCTTCTCAGTGACAGTGTGTACGGAGAAGCTTGTATACTGCCATATAGCCCTTCACAGTGACAGTGTGTACGGGGAAGCCTGTATACTGCCATATATCCCTTCTCAGTGACAGTGTGTACGGAGAAGCTTGTATACTGCCATTTATCCCTTCTCAGTGACAGTGTGTACGGGGAAGCCTGTATACTGCCATATATCCCTTCTCAGTGACAGTGTGTACGGGGAAGCCTGTATACTGCCATATATCCCTTCTCAGTGACACTGGGTACGGGAAAGCCTGTATACTGCCATATATCCCTTCTCAGTGACACTGTGTACGGGGAAGCTTGTATACTGCCATATATCCCTTCTCAGTGACACTGGGTACTGGAAAGCCTGTATACTGCCATATATCCCTTCTCAGTGACACTGTGTACGGGGAAGCTTGTATACTGACATTTATCCCTTCTCAGTGACACTGTGTAGGTCTGTATACTGCCATATATCTCTTATCAGTGACAGTGTGTACGGGGAAGCCTGTATATTGCCATATACCCCTTTTCAGTGAAACTGCGTACGGGAAAACCTGTATACTGCCATATATCCCTTCTCAGTGACATTGGGTACGGGAAAGCCTGTATACTGCCATATATCCCTTCTCAGTGACACTGTGTAAGCCTGTATACTGCCATATAGCCCTTCTTAGTAACACTGTGTACGGGGGAAGCCTGCATACTGCCATATATCCCTTCTCAGTGACACTGTGTAAGCCTGTATACTGCGATATAGCCCTTCTCAGTGACACTGTGTACGGGGAAGCTTGTATACTGCTATATATCCCTTCTCAGTGACACTGTGTACGGGGAAGCCTGCATACTGCCATATATCCCTTCTCAGTGACACTGTGTAAGCCTGTATACTGCGATATAGCCCTTCTCAGTGACACTGTGTACGGGGAAGCTTGTATACTGCCATATATCCCTTCTCAGTGACACTGTGTACGGGAAAGCTTGTATACGTCCATATATCCCTTCTCAGTTACACTGTATAAGCCTGTATACTGCCATATATCCCTTCTCAGGGACACTGTGTAGTGTATCCACATACCAGTAATACCAAGCACTAGTGAGACTATCTAATAATGATGTGCTACCAGCGGCTTGTTCAAGGTCATCTTCTAATGACCCACATCTAATCCACAGGTTAAGACTTCAGTCATGGTCTTCAGCTAAAGCGATGCTGAAGTAATGTTATGTTCACATATATCAGTTGTTTTATGCTGGAGCCCGGGCCAAGTGATATATGTCTGGTGCACATGACCTCTTCTAAGGCTAATGCGACTTGTACCCGGCAGTGCAATAGTTACTGTGCACTCCCACAGGACAATTGTACTATAGTTTGTAATTTACAGAGAACACCCACCGACTACTACTCCAGTCATTTATACCGACTGTCCCGCTTCCAATGACCTACCTTAAGGTAAATCACCCTTATATATGATCTAATAATAAAAATGCTCGGACACTAAGTCCCAGCTAAATACATTACGTTACTGCATTCTATTACCCATTCTGATGTATGCATCCTCACTTTCCACCTCTTATCCCTGTGGATGTGTAGGGCACGGCTTTATTTCATAAGCACACCGTCATACAGTCTGATCCTTACCTGTCCTGCCTCCTGCTAAGCAGGAAAACTACATTAATGACAGCTTTATTCATATCTGATGCTCCGCATGTACAGTATACTTCATGAACCTCTGCACCCAGTACATGAGATATCTTCGCTGGATTTACAAGTGTTAAAGGCACCAGCCTTTCATTACACCTACTATGCTGATAGAATTAAGTTTCTCTAAAAATGATTTTTATTTTTGCAGATCCAGTTAATTGAAAGAAGCAGATAAAAGGCACGTATGCCTAATGACTTCAGTGAAACCCTAAGGGCTTTCTATCTAAAGAAGCACAAAAAGTATCACATCAAACAGAGGTGCAGGTACCTCCTCGCCGCCGGATCGACCTAATTTAATGACCTGGGTGCAAATATATATTTAGACTCTCTTTTCTTTTATTGCCTTAGAACAATACATGAACATGCCTCATTTTCCACAATGTCAGACTGCAAAGACATTTTAATCACAACCAGTCTCCAGTGGAAATTGCAGTTGCTATAATTTTTTTGGATCACAATAGACTTCGGAGAAAACTGCTGAGGTAGATATATATTTTATTTACTATAAAAAGGGAAAAGGGTCATGTCATTTCTGAGAAGCAGAAGTGCTGCTTTCATCCCGAATAAAAGAGCACTTGACCTGTACATGAGACTTAAACATCAATAGAACTCAATTAAATCAACAGTTACTAGCCAGGACCATCAGCTGTGGGACTGGGGACAGATTTCATTTTCATTTCACTCCTTAATAGTTCTCTGTGGAACAATAGGCTAGGGTGTCAATATATTTCTGTCATCTATATTTATCATGACAGTTTAGTCAAACAACTGGTTCAGATCAGAATTAAAGGTTTGAATATTTATCATGTCTTATTAGATTTTGTGCCACATTATAGAATTCATAGCCTATGCTAGGCTTCTATGTGCTTGCTGCAGCACCTGCCTGGTCAAAGATGTTAGGTATGAGGGGGTCAAAATATAGATTTGAAAGTGCTTTACCCACCTCTCCAGCAAATTTCATTAAGATGAGCACAGGTGTTCCCTAAGAAACAGAGGATTATCTTCTTTCAGGTATTCTTTACTTATAATAATACTGAGGAAAGGGATGGAGTGTGTTATGTTGTTTTGTGCCATGGACAATGTGGACATTTGCAGGACTTCCTCCCATGCACCACAATATGGAAAACTAAGAGAACAATGCTAGCAAACAAGGGAGGGGTCCTTCCTACAAGGATTCTAAGCATGGCAACCGGGCTGCAGAATGGGGAATTATGTAAGGTGCACCTTGACAGGCAACAAAATTAGATTGCGTTGCAATTAACTCTTTCTTTACTGGAGGATGCAATAAATAAGCTTCATCTGTGGCAACTGTAACAGACCAGTGGTAACTGATAGGTAGTATATGATATAGGTACAGGCCCAGACTGGCTCACAGGGAAACAGGTGAATCTCCCAGGGGTCCCTGAGCAAGGTGGGTCCCTAGTCTCCCACTCCTTGCATATAGCACAGTAAACTGACTACATTACATTTAGATTGGCAGCTAAGCTATTTGTCCATATAAAAACTGGGTAAATTATGTAACAAACTACTCATTGTGTTATTATAGACAGAATAGGTGGTTGAGATGACTTGAAAATAGAGGCAGGCCAGCCAGTATCATCTTTTTATCATCTTTTTTTTTTTTTTTTTTTTTAATCAGGGCCCTGCCTTGTCACAGCAGAACCCCCATAATCAATCATATTTAGCATATTGCTGATGCCTGCACTGTGTGAACAGAGCATTATTTGCATGTAGCTGCACAGTGGACCCCCAGATCTTACTGGTGGGCCCTAGAAACCCCAGTCCAACGCAGTAGAAGTAAAGAATGATCTGTATATGGCTCACAACATCATTTGGGATATTATTATGCCCTGTGGATGCGTTGCGGGGGGCGTGCGGGTCTCCCGCTCGTGTGGAAGGGGCATAAAAGAGTTCAAGAGGGGCCTGGATGTATTTCTGGAGGGTAATAATATTACAGGGTATAGCTACTAGAGAGGGGTCGTTGATCCAGGGATTTATTCTGATTGCCTGATTGGAGTTGGGAAGGAATTTTTTTCCCCTAAAGTGGGGAAAATTGGCTTCTACATCACAGGGTTTTTTTTCCTTCCTCTGGATCAACTTGCAGGATAACAGGCCAAACTGGTTGGACAGATGTCTTTTTTCGGCCTTATAAACTATGTTACTATGTTACTATGTAACAGTTTCTGTAACTCACTAATCACTCTTGTTTGAGCTGAGGACAACTTCAGAACAATATTGAGGTTAGCCTCTGTATATACCAGGTATGGGGATGTCTGTTGCAGGGATGACTCTTGCCTGTGTTGTCCAGGATCCTGGCATCTTTAAAGAGGACCTGTCACCACTCCTGACATACCTGTTTTAATAGCGTCATGCATTTCCCATGTAATAACAATTCTGGAGCATCTATTCTTATGGCTCTATGTTGTGTCATTCCTTTATTATTCCTACTAGAAGTTATGAATGAATTGGTAGCAGTCTGCAGTAAGGGTACAGCACAACATAGAGCCATAAGAATAGATGCTCCAGAATTGTTATTACATGGGGAATGCATGAAGCTATTAAAACAGGAATGTCAGGAGCGGTGAAAGGTCCTCTTTAAACTCTGCTTGCTGAATGCTGCTCCAGTATCTGTCTGGTTCTGGCACTCTGCTGCCAATATACTATATGAGGACCACGAGGCTATAACTTCTCTTCTCATGGTTCCAAATTTCCACTCTGACTGCTCTTAGTGCTTATGCACATGAACGTATGCTGGCCACACAGATCATAGCCATGTGCACACAGTATTATGGATTTGGACCCATTCACTTGAAAGGGTCCTCAGTCTAGAAGATACCAAGTGGAAGGCCTGGAAGCACTACAGAGCACTTCTGTGGCATTTCAGTCCGTGCCTCCGCACCGTAAAAATTAGAACATGTATTTTTTTCCAGTGTGGATGGATCACAGACCCATTCAAGTTGAATGGGTCTGCCGCCATAATTGCAGGCCACACAGACGGTGCCTGTACATTGGGGACCGCAATTTGCAGGTTCCCAATGCATGGCACGAGAGACACACATTCGCATGCATGAGCCCTTATACCTGTGCTCTGACTAAGCTACACACTTCGTCTCTGCACACAGGGGCGGTCTTGGGCACCACGCATCCTATGCATTTGCGTAGGGCCCCCGGCGTCCAAGGGGGCCCCCACGCTCTTCTCTTGTGCCAGTGCCCAAGACCGCCCGCAGAGGGGCAGAGGGAGATGAGCGCTTCCATTGTGGAAGCGCTCATCTCCATAGTCATCTGTATCGCCGTCCTCAGGACGGCGATACAGATGCCTGTATTGTACTGGGGCAGGGGAGGGAGAGGCGTCTCCCCTGCCCGTTCCTCTGATAGGCTGCAGGCACTGGGCCTGCAGCCTATCAGAGGCCGGCTCAGGCGGCGCGATGACGTCATCGCGCCGCCTGAGCTGTACAGCGCGGGACACAGGCCGGAAGAGGCCTGCATCGCATCGCTGCCAGCACCATGGAGGTAAGTATAAGTGTTAATTTTTTTTAATTTTTTTTTTTATTGTAGCAGTCACTGACCGGAGCTCAATTGGGGGCACTGGGGGCATTTTGGGGGCATTTTTACTGGCACATGGGGGCACTGGGGGCATTTTACTGGCACATGGGGGCAACTGGGGCATTTTACTGGCACATGGGGGCATTTTTACTGGCACATGGGGGCACTGTGGGCATTTTACTGGCACATGGGGCACTGTGGGCATTTTACTGGCACATGGGGCACTGTGGGCATTTTACTGGCACATGGGGGCAATGTGGGCATTTTTTCTGGCACATGAGGGCACTGGGGGCATTTTACTGGCACATGGGGGCACTGGGGGCATTTTTACTGGTACTGGGGGCATTTTTACTGGCAACATGGGGGCACTGGGGGCATTTTACTGGCACATGGGGCATTTTTACTGGCACATGGGGGCACTGGGGGCATTTTACTGGCACATGGGGGCACTGGGGGCATTTTACTGGCACATGGGGCACTGGGGGCATTTTACTGGCACATGGGGATTTTACTGGCACATGGGGGCCTGGGGCATTTTTACTGGCACATGGGGGCACTGGGGGCATTTACTGGCACTTGGGGGCATTTTTACTGGCACATGGGGGCACTGGGGGCATTTTACTGGCACATGGGGGCATTTTTACTGGCACATGGGGCACTGGTGGGCATTTTACTGGCACATGGGGCACTGTGGGCATTTTTACTGGCACATGGGGCACTGTGGGCATTTTTTCTGGCACATGGGGGCACTGGGGGCATTTTTACTGGCACATGGGGGCACTGGGGGCATTTTTACTGGTACTGGGGGCATTTTTACTGGCACATGGGGGCACTGGGGGCATTTTTACTGGCACATGGGGGCACTGAGGGCATTTTTACTGGCACATGGGGGCACTGAGGGCATTTTACTGGCACATGGGGGCATTTTTACTGGCACATGGGGGCATTTTTACTGGCACATGGGGGCATTTTTACTGGCACATGGGGGCACTGGGGGCATTTTTACTGGCACAAGGGGGCACTGGGGCATTTTTACTGGCACTGGGGGCACTTCTTACTGGCACATGGGGGCACTGGGGGCATTTCTTTATGGCATGGGAGCACTAGGGGCATTTTTCTGGCACATGGGGGCACTGGGGCATTTCTTACTGGCACATGGGGGCACTGGGGGCATTTCTTACTGGCACATGATTTTGAGGGGGAATCAATGGGGGGAACTTCTGGCGCATTATTGGGGCATTTCTTACTGGCACATAATTTGGGGGGCATCTATGGGTGGGGAGCACTTCTTACTGGCACATTGGAAGCATTATTACTTCTGGGGCACAGTGGGGACATTAGTACTGTGGGGGGCACTATTACTGTGGGGGGCACCCTGGCACAGTATCAGCGCAGTTATTTCTGGGGGACGTTATGTTCACACTATTACGGGACAGTATTTGCTGGGCGCAGTTATTTTAGGACACTGTGTGCCAATAATTATTGAAGGGCACTATCTGTGTGGTACTAGTGGCACAGTACTGGGGTGGTAGGATGATTTGTCCAGAAGATGGGAGGATGATGGAAAAGTAGTAAACTAAGATTTTTTTCTGTCAAACTGCAGAGATAAGAAATGGCTGAAAAATGGTGTCTGGTCTGAAAGGAGAAGATGAGGAAAGAGAAGATCTACATCCGAGGAGACGTCACTGGATGTAAGAGGTAAGGGGCGCTGTATTATACTGGATGTAAGAGGTATGGGGCGCTGTATTATACTGGATGTAAGAGGTATGGGGCGCTGTATTATACTGGATGTAAGAGGTATGGGGCGCTGTATTATACTGGATGTAAGAGGTATGAGGCTGTATTATACTGGATGTAAGAGGTATGGGGCGCTGTATTATACTGGATGTAAGAGGTATGGGGCGCTGTATTATACTTAATGTAAGAGGTATGGGGCACTGTATTAGGCGGGGGGGGGCCCAAGCTGAACTCTTGCACCAGGGCCCATGAGCCTTTAGCTACGCCCCTGCAGCCCAGCCAATAGAGAGCTGGGAGTCTGGGACACGCCATAGGCTGTGGGCAACCTTGACCCCCCCTCTAGTGAGGTGTAGGGGGTGTGTCATTGGGGGAGGGCGTGTCATCAGAGGCCGTGTCATCAGGGGTGTGAGGTGTCATTGGGGGGGGCCCCCAGACATAACTTCGCTTAGGGCCCCAGAAATGCCAAGACCGCCCCTGTCTGCACACAGGGGTGTAGCTATAGGGGGTGCAGAGGTAGCCAGGCCCAGGAGCCTGAGTGGGCCCAAAGACCCTTGTGCCACATAAGAAGACACCGGTATTTTAAGTGCATGCTGATCAAGTTATACCTCTGTCTGGGGGGAAGGGGTTAGGTCAAGAGTTTGGCATTGGGTGGGGCATGCCTTTTCAATTTTTGCCTCAGGCAGCATGAAGGCTATGTGCTTCCCTGCCCCTGGCCACAAAGTACTGAGGGAAGGGGCGCCAAAGTTGAACTCTTGCACAAGGTTCCATGAGCCTTTAGTTACGCCCCTGTCTGCACACATGTGCATGCACTGGACCTGTACTCCCTGTCCAGGCTGAATTTTCCTTTCTGGCAGTCCTGACCAATGATTTGTCACCTAATTCTGGGGTTTGCTGGCTAGATGTTACAGCAACAAATACATAAAGATGCAATCATATATCAGAAATCAGTTAGGAGCCCAAGCTGGCATTGGTTCATGCTCTCATCTGGAAACACCTGGAGATTTACTAGAGATACATTTTGGTGACACCAGTTCCCTGAGAGTAATGGGTAATGAAAAGGTAAATAAATCGAACGTGAGGAAATTGGATCAGATCACACCTCTCCGAAGAAGCACCCTGGATACTCCCTGACACTAGACACTAGAACAGCCAATGGTCTCTACTAGATAAAATATTTGATTTAACCCCTTCGCGCCCAGCGCCGTACATGTACGGTGCTGGGGCGATGCGGGCACATGGCGCCCGCTCGCGGGTGCGGCGGGCGTCATGGCCGGCAAGTCTCTGCTGTTTCTAACAGCAGAGACTTGCCGCTACTTACCGCCATCGGCGGCGTCTTCCTGGTTGATTAGATGCCGTGATCACACGTGATCACGGCATCTAGTTGCGTTTCAACCCGGAAGCATTCGCTTCCGGGTGGTGTACAGACACCCCGTGTGGCCAATCGGGGTGTCTGTACACCATATGAAAACTGTAATCCTCGTTGGTGAGGATTACAGTTTTCAAAGTGCAATTCTTATTCTGGCCACTAGATGGCAGGCCAGGATAAGAAATGAGCAACTCATGGATTTCTGAGTCTATAAAATCCATAATTGCTCATAAAGAAAAAAAAAAAAGGCCACAATATATAAGCCCATATTTGAGCTTTCTAATAGTAAAAAAAAATTAAAAACAAATGTTAAAAAATATATAAAAAATAAAAAAGATGTAAAAGTTCAAATCACCCCCCTTTCCGTATAAGTAAAAAGTAAAAGTAACAATAAATATAGACATCATGGGTATCACCGTGACCAAAAATGCCCGTACTTTTAAAATATAAAAAAAAAATTCCAATACGGCGAATTGTGTGGCGGAAAAAAGCGTCCAAATGGCGATTTGCCGTTTTTTGTCGCTTTTTTTTTCTAAAAAAAATTAAATAAAAAGTGATCAAAAAGTCATACACACCCCAGAATGGTATCAATAAAAACTTCAGATCGTCCCGCAAAAAATGAGCCCCCATACAGCTCTGTACACATAAATACCAAAAAGTTATAGGGGTCAAGATTTGACAAGGAAAAAAAAAAAAAAGGGCAACTTTCTAATTATTTTATCACTATGAAAACGCAGGAAAAACTATACATATTAGGTATTGCCGGATTCGTACTGACCAGTAGAATGAAAGTAATGGATCAGTTTTAATGCACATCGAACGCTGTAAATAAGAAACCTGTAGAACTGTAGCGGAATAGCGTTTTCTTTGCAATTTCACCCGGTTTGGAATTTTTTTCCCGCTTCCCACTACACTGTATGCAATATTAAATGGTGGTGTTGGAAAGTACAACTTGTCCCGCAAAAAACAAGCCCTCATACAGCTATGTGAACAGAAAAATAAAAGCGTTATGGCTGTTTGAAGGCAGGGAGCGCAAAACGAAAATGCAGAACCGAAAAAAGCTCCGGGGGTGAAGGGGTTAAGTATATTCTTTGGTTTTGATTCACCATTATCTGTGTGTTTTTTTCTATTTTATCTTTTTTATGTATTTTGAATGTTCATGTCTAATATATATCATAGACTTCACTTGTGATAGTATCCTACAGTAGGTATTATTGAGTGGGGAAAGGGGCATTGTATCTATCCACCAAAGTTACATACCTGTGTGAGTGTTCAGACAACTTTGCTATGGCTATACGTTTGTAACAATTTATGCAACTATATTGATGATGGACATATTCCTTTTTTGCTTCGTCCACACTGTTGAACAAACACTGGCTTGGCATACTTCTCTGAGTGGCTGGCAGAAATCCCATTTGCTTCCGCATATGCTGAAACTGAAATGTTAATTGATTCATTTTTTTCTACGGTATTATATAATATCCCAATTGTCAGGGGGCACTGGAGTCTGATGCTCTTGTCCCGGACATTCAATCTTAGAGGCCTCAGGCCACTCGGTCCGAAGCTCATGAAAAAGTATACCAGTCAAAGTGGTTGTGCATCATTCCCTCCTGTGCTGGGTCTTAGATGGCATGATGATGTTACATCTGCCTGAGCTCCAGCAGGTGGACATGATGTTATTATGCAGCCTGTCTCAGCTCACAGGCAACTCCAGCCCGCAGGATAGGTGAAATGTAGTGCTATAGTGAGGTAGGTACTTTTTTGTTCCTGGCCAGCACTACTTGGGTACATTGTACTGATGCAGGGGGGCACTTTTAGGGGCCATTATACTAATGTAGGGAACAATGTGTACATCAGAGAAGACATCACTGAATATAACAGGTATGTAGTGCTGCATATAATGACCAATTCAAATATGTCTTTAGCAGCAGGGGTGAGTGGGGGGTTGTATTGAGAATTTGGCATGGGGTGGGAGCACCATTTCATTTTTCACCTCAGGCAGCAGAAGAGGAAGAATTGTTCCTGGCCACAGCTTTCCACTGTATCTGTGTCCTAATAATGCAGATACCGTGGTGCAAAGAGACAGCCCCAGAAATGCCAATCCCTCCCCTGAATTATCCTATAACTAATTTCATATGATGCCAGTTGACTTCATAATATGACTTTAAAGGGAACCTGTCACCTCCTTTAGGCAAATTAAACTGTAAACATTACCTTAATGTATAGACCAGTGTGATTCTAATGAAGGTCCTGATACTGAGAACTGCCTGCTGAAACTGTAGTAAATTGAACTTTTATTCCTCCTGCGCGCGCTTTTCCCAGTGATCTTGAAGTCAAGGGGGCAGCGGCCTTCTTGCTTCGAGTCAAGAAAGCCACTCCCCACTTCCTTGTGATAGACAGTTTGCCTGGGTGCCGGGGATCGCGCAAATATCGCGCATGCGCGTTGCGCGATTTCTTACTGCGCGATCCCGGCCCCGGCTCTTCAGTTTGCCGGCGCTTCTACTGTATCTGCGCATGCGCCGCATAGCTCACCCCGAGTATACGTACGCCCGGGCGGTACGCCGCTTCTGTGACCCCTTGCGTGCTGGGACGGCGGGCGCGCTCTCGCAAGCGCGCTCGCTTTGCTATGCGGCGCATGCGCAGATACAGTAGAAGCGCCGGCAAACTGAAGAGCCGGGGCCGGGATCGCGCAGTAAGAAATCGCGCAACGCGCATGCGCGATATTTGCGCGATCCCCGGCACCCAGGCAAACTGTCTATCACAAGGAAGTGGGGAGTGGCTTTCTTGACTCGAAGCAAGGAGGCCGCTGCCCCCTTGACTTCAAGATCACTGGGAAAAGCGCGCGCAGGAGGAATAAAAGTTCAATTTACTACAGTTTCAGCAGGCAGTTCTCAGTATCAGGACCTTCATTAGAATCACACTGGTCTATACATTAAGGTAATGTTTACAGTTTAATTTGCCTAAAGGAGGTGACAGGTTCCCTTTAAATCTAAGGAGTAATTGCTAAAGGAGAGAGAGCATTGTCTAAAGGAAACATGTGAATGTTAATATATAAGTTAAATTTCAATTGTCCTCTGGTTAGCAAGACAAATTTTGTTCCTGTGCTGCAAATTGGTAAGGCACGCTATAGTGGGTGGATCACATTCCTGCAGTTCAGCTCCCACTGAGCTGCAGTAACCTGAGACAACAATGACACAGTATAAGGAGCTGTCTGCTTTTGTGATTCCAGCTCTGTATGCTTTGTTAGTTCTGTGGATGCAGCTCCTACTAGTAGCTGATCAGTAGGAGTGCTGGGTGTCATCAAATTTCTTTGATAATAATGAAGATATGTTCTGTACAGCTTTTAGTCATTTTCTTTCAATGCACTTTTTTCCATTAAAGAGTAACAAAACTTTTAATCAAGTTTTTTTTTAAATGTCCCAAATGCCCTGAAAATATTTTTTTTTAATATACTTTATTAATTTTGACTTTTTACTAAAGATATTTCCCCTAATGCTCTGATTTCCTGCGCACTTTAAATTCACTATTCTCTATGTGCGGACTGTATACTCTATCAACGGGGCTGAAAAGATCAGTGGGGCGGCAAGGAATGGAGTACAGGCAGGAGCACACATTGCTACTCCTGCCTGTGCCCCCGAGGTTTACTAAATGCTGGCATAGCACATGGGTACCCTGTAAAAATGCGCTATGTCAGGATTAGCTGAGCATAGCGGGCTCTTGCCTGTGCATACTTCTGCTAAGCTAAAAGCTTACATGCAGGACATAGCTTAGCGAAGCAGGCACATGCAGGAGCCCTCTCCACTCAGCTATTCCTGGCATAGTACATGGGTACAGGGTACCCATATGCTATGCCAGCATTTAGTAAACCTTGGGGGGCACAGACAGGAGAAGCAATGTGTGCCCCTACCCGCACACTATTCTCTGTGGCCCCATTGATAGAGTACTCTGTACACAACTGACAAGGCAATAATGTGGAAAATAGTGAATTTAAAGCACACAGGAAATTAGGGCAAAATCAATAAATAAAGTCAATTAGAAAACTAATTTTTAGGGCATTTGGGACATTTTAAAAAAGTGATAAAAAGTGTAGTTACTCTTTAAGGCAGTTCTGTAACTAAAAGCTGTGCATAGCTAGCAGTGCAACTTTTTTGTATTCTTTTGTAATTATATACAATAATTTAATTTAAAAGGGTTATCCCACAGGATAGGTTAAAATGCTGCATGATTCATTGAGACCCCTTTGATCATAAGAACAGGAAATTTCTGATTCCTTTCCTGAATGGAGTGGTAGAGTGCTTGCTGTTCTACTACTCTATTTACTTATGTGAGACAAAAGGATCACTTCTACTTCTATATGGAAGTAAATGGAGTTCATCATGCTCCTTACTGCTCCATTCAGACCTGTGAACCTCTCAAAATCTGATATTTATGGAAAGGTTATAGTTTTGGTGAGATAACTCCTTCAACCCCTTCAACCCCCTCAACATTAAAATTGAAAAAAACCCTCCCAAAAATGTAACTTTTTTTAAATGGCAGCTTTTTAAATTAGGCCTCAAATATAGTTGGTGCATAACTTGGGTGAGAGAAATGAATTTCAACCGCTTTACAATCGAGGAAGTTAAACAAGACCAGGATTGAATCATTGGGTACTATAGATAGGGAGATAAAACTTTTAGAAATTGGGGTGGGAGCTGGAGCTGATGAAACTTGGATTCTCTATAAGCTGTGATCCCGTTCTTGTTTTAAAGCTTAGATTTAAAACAAGAACATATCTAGCTGCTGCTGAGCCCAATATATGAAGGATTAAAGCAGCCTTCCCCTTCACACAACTGCACGAAAATTATAGTTTTGTTTAGTACAATAAGGCCTCTTTCACATGAACGATGCGGATTAGGTCCGGATGTGTTCAGGGTGCGTTCAGGAAAACTCGCACCATTTTGCAAGCGAATTCAGTCAGTTTTGTCTGCGATTGCGTTCAGTTGTTCAGTTTTTTCTGCGCGGGTGCAATGCGTTTTGATGCGTTTTTCACGCGCATGATAAAAAACTGAAGGTTTACAAACAACATCTCTTAGCAACCATCAGTGAAAAATGCACTGCATCCGCACTTGCTTCGGGATGCAATGCGTTTTTCACTGAAGCCCCATTCACTTCTATGGGGCCAGGGCCGCGTGAAAAACGCAGGATATAGAACATGCTGCGTTTTTCACACAACACAGAACTGAAGCATGAAAGAAAACGCTCATGTACACAGACCCATTGAAATGAATGGGTCAGGATTCAGTGCGGGTGCTATGCGTTCGCGTCACGCATTGCACCCGTGCGGAAAATTCGCTCGTGTGAAAGGGGCCTAAATGTTTAGAACAATGGCTATTAATAGATTTCTCAAAATATACCAGAAACATGCAAAACAACATGTATGTGAAAGATAGTATTGCTTACTCCAGAAACTATAATATCCATACAATCCATATCCATAAATACAAGGGCATTACCACTTTGGGCCCTATGATGTCAGGGGGGTGCAGCCTGGCACAAAATAAGTCAAAAAGTGGAGAATGCGCAGCATTACATATATGAAATGCATCCTTCACAGTTCTCGTCTTCCTAAGCTGGAACTGTCGGGAAAGAGAAGTGGGGAGGACTCACATCATGGTACTCTGCAGAACTGAAACAGTAGGCCAGGGCCCAGAAGCTACCGTGTATGCAGTGTTTCTCTGTGCAGTGTCTCCCCCTCCTCTACATAATGTCTACAGCTAGTTCTCAACTATCTTCATAGTCGTGGTCCTGACCACCTCCATGGCTGTCCTGGTATGGGAGAGGGATGTCTGATATGATCTGCCAAATGAGAAGACTGCCTGAAACACAGCTCATGAACATAGAAGGTTAATGTATTAATATGTATAAGTGTGTATACTGTATCTATAGTATATATATATATATATATATATATATATATATATATATATATACTGTATGTGTGTGTGTGTGTGTGTGAATATATCATTGTATACCAGCACCAGAGATCTTATATATGCAGCCAGCATCTCTGGCTCAAGACTAGGAGGCAAGATTTTCCTATGATTCCAGAGAGAAAAAAAGTCAACAGTCTGATTTGCAGCTGTCTGGGAGCCGCAGTTATATAAGCAGACTGAAAATGCGAGTTTGCAAGCATGTGAATGTTTGGTCTTAAGTGTGAGACTTAAAGGGAACCTGTCATCTCCGAAACACCCCCTGAACTAGAGTAAGTGTTGTATAGTGTAAGTGATGCTGAATCCGATTATGAAAGTTTTATCTTCATACTCACTTCCATTGCGACGCTGTGCTCCCACAAACTTGCAGTAAAATGCACTCACTGGACTCTTCTTTGAGTCCTCTCCATTATGTGAGTGAGCACTGGAGTCCAGTGAGTGCATTATACTGCTGGTTTGTCAGAGCACAGCGTCAGAATGCAAGTGAGTACGAAGATAAAAATTACATATTCGGATTCAGCATCACTTACACTATACAACGCTTACTCTAGTTCAGGGGGTGTTTCGGAGATGACAGGTTCCCTTTAAGATAAGTGAGAGAATATCTGTGAGGCCTGTTAAATTATCTGTGTTCATTCCTGTGTTTATTGTGCTTTATACAAAGTCAGATCAGTGCAGTATAGCTTAAACACTGTAACCTGTTTTGCTGTCAGGTTTATTGCATTGCAGTTAAGAGTATATTGTGGGTTACATTTTTTTCATTTACGACATATTGGTTTGATCAGTAGTTCAGTCTCTAGTTTGTTGCACAGGTGACTAGTTAGGCGACTGTTGAGGCTAGCTCAGTTATTGGAATCCACAGGGGAAAAAAAAAATCAGCAGTCTGGTTTGGACTTGTCTGGGAATAGCAACTACAGAAGCAAACTGAAAACATGATTTTGCGAACATGCCTGTGTTTGATCGTAAGTGTGTGATTGTCTTAAAGGGGTTGTCCTGCCATTTATATTGATGACCTATAGTTAGGATAAGACTACAATTACAACTACTACAACTATTACTACAAATTCAATTCCCAGCATGCTCTATTTATTTCTATCAGAGTATGCAGAAGAGCAGAGCAAGTATGCATGCTGGGAGTTGTAGTTTCGTAAGTACTCATTCAAGTGATGTGTGAAGTGTGTGAAGAATAAAACATTTAAACTTGAAAGTGTTGGCCCTCTACAGGGTGATGAGGGAGAAGTTGTAGAGAGTGATGAGGAGAAAGCAAATCTTTAAATTTTTTTTCCTCCACTGTATTTATCAAGGAAAATAAACTGTCAGATGAAATTCAGAGTCTAAAAGTAAATTCCTCATTAAAAGTTCCCTGTCTGACCCAGGAAGACGTACAGCAGCGTCTTAAAAAGATTAAAACAGACAAATCACTGGCACCAGATGGCATACAACTCCATATCCTAAGAGAATTAAGTAACATCATAGCCAGACCCTTATTTCTGATATTTAAGGACTCTATAATGGAACAGGGAGTGTTTCATAGGATTGGCACTTAGTAAAAGTGGTGCCAATATTCAAACAGGGCTCAAAAACAGAACCTGGAAACTATAGGCTGGTAAATTTAACATCTGTTGTGGGTAAACTGTTTGAAGGTTTTCTAAGAGATGCTATCTTGGAGTATCTCAATGAAAATAAGCTAATAGCACCACATCAGCATGGCTTCATGAGGGTTCGTCAAACTAATTTAATCAGTTTCTATGAGGAGGTAGGTTCTAGACTGTGAATGAGAGTCAATGAATGTCATACTGTATATCTTCTCCAAAGCATTTGATACTGTACCACATAAAAGGTTGGTTCATTTAAAAAAATGAGAATGCTTGGACTGGGGATAAATGTGTGTATGTGGGTAAGTAACTGGCTCAGTGAAAGAAAAAAGAGGGTGGTTATTAATGGTACACACTCAGATTGGGTCACTGTCACTAGTGGGGTATCACAGGGGACAGTATTGGGCCCTATTCTCTTCAATATATTTATTAATGACCTTGCAGAAGGCTTGCACAGTAAAATATCAGTTTTTGCAGACAACACTTTGTTCACACATCAGTTATTCGATCAGTTATTTCCATCAGTTATTGTGAGCCAAAACCAGGAGTGGAGGCTACACAGACATAAGGTATAATGAAAAGATCTGTACCTGTTCAGCAGTGGCTTAACTACAACTAACTGGGCCCCACAGCAAATTTTTGAACGGGGCCCCCCCAGAAACTTCTTCGCAACCCCCAACTCACATGCAACCCTCGCTCTTGTGGCTAGTCAAGATTGAGCTCTCCCAGACAAGGCCTGACAGCCGTTCCATCCGTTTCCTATAGTGTTACTGTATATAATGTCATTGTATAATACTCCTGAGGGGGCCCCTTGTGGGTCTGGGCCCCAAAGCAGCTGCTTCCCCTGCTTCCCCTATAGCTATGCCCCTGCTGTTCAGTGTTTTTGACCTGCACCTAGATTTGGCTCACAATAACTGATGGAAATAACTGATCAAATAACTGAAGTGTGAACAAGGCCTAAACTGTGAAAGGTGATTAAAGGGGTTATCTGAGTAATGAAAAAAAAAAAACATTATAAAACTCATCAGGACTTACATATACATTAGTTAAGCTTGATTTACAGTATTAAAAAAAAAAACATTCTTACACCTTTGCATAGTTTTGTTATTCTTTGTTTACATGCTACATCTATCTATCCAGACGTTTACAGGACATGAGTGTAAAGTATGACTGCTGGATAAATATGTCTTATATTCAAGGTTCTAAAAAGTAGCCAACATTTGCTTTGATTACTGCTTTGCACACTCTTGGCATTCTCTTGATGAGCTTCAAGAGGTAGTCACCTGAAATGGTTTTCACTTCACAGGTGTGCCCTGTCAGGTTTAATAAGTGGGATTTCTTGCCTTATAAATGGGGTTGGGACCATGAGTTGTGTTGGGCAGAAGTCAGGTGGATACACAGCTGATAGTCCTACTGAATAGACTGTTAGAATGTGTATTATAGCAAGAAAAAAGCAGCTAAGTAAAGAAAAACGAGTGGTCATCATTACTTTAAGAAATGAAGGTCAGTCAGTCCGAAAAATTGAAAACTTTGAAAGTGTCCCCAAGTGCAGTCGCAAAAACCATCAAGCGCTACAAAGAAACTGGCTCACATGAGGACCGCCCCAGGAAAAGGAAGACCAAGAGTCACCTGCTGCGGAGGATAAGTTCATCCAAGTCACCAGCCTCAGAAATCGCAGGTTAACAGCAGCTCAGATTAGAGACCAGGTCAATGCCACACAGAGTTCTAGCAGCAGACACATCTCTACAACAACTGTTAAGAGGAGACTGTGTGCAGCAGGCCTTCATGGTAAAATAGCTGCTAGGAAACCACTGCTAAGGACTGGAAACAAGCAGAAGAGAATTGTTTGGGCTAAAGAACACAAGGAATGGGCATTAGACCAGTGGAAATCTGTGCTTTGGTCTGATGAGTCCAAATTTGAGATCTTTGGTTCCAACCACCGTGTCTTTGTGCGACGCAGAAAAGGTGAACGGATGGACTCTACATGCCTGGTTCCCACCGTGAAGCATGGAGGAGGAGGTGTGATGGTGTGGGGATGCTTTGCTGGTGACATTGTTGGGGATTTATTCAAAATTGAAGGCATACTGAACCAGCATGGCTACCACAGCATCTTGCAGCGGCATGCTATTCCATCCGGTTTGCGTTTAGTTGGACCATCATTTATTTATCAACAGGACAATGACCCCAAACACACCTCCAGGCTTTGTAAGGGCTATTTGACCAAGAAGGAGAGTGTGGGGTGCTACACCAAATGACCTGGCCTCCACAGTCACCAGACCTGAACCTAATCGGGATGATTTGGGGTGAGCTGGACCGCAGAGTGAAGGCAAAAGGGCCAACAAGTGCTAAGCATCTCTGGGAACTCCTTCAAGACTGTTGGAATACCATTTTAGGTGACTACCTCTTGAAGCTCATCAAGAGAATGCCAAGAGTGTGCAAAGCAGTAATCAAAGCAAAAGGTGGCTACTTTGAAGAACCTAGAATATAAGACATATTTTCAGTTGTTTCACACTTTTTTGTTAAGTATATAATTCCACATGTGTTAATTCATAGTTTTGATGCCTTCAGTGTGAATCTACAATTTTCATAGTCATGAAGATACAGAAAACTCTTTGAATGAGAAGGTGTGTCCAAACTTTTGGTCTGTACTATATATATATATATATATATATATATATATATATATATACTGCTATATATATATATATATATACTGCTATATATATATATATATATATATATACTGCTATATATATATATATATATATATTCATCCAGCAGTTTACAGGGGTATATAGTGTGTGTGTGTATATATATATATATATAGATATATATATATATATATATATATATATATATATATATACAGTACAGACCAAAAGTTTGGACACGCCATCTCATTTAAAGAGTTTTCTGTATTTTCTTTTTTTTTTGTGCAATAAATGTTTTTTAATTTTTATTTTGAAGAGTTAAAACGGGTTAATTACAAAGAATCATAACAATCTCTAAAAATCTCTTAAATGAACAAAAAGAAGTTGTTTTACACTTGGCTCTGTAATATAAAGAACAAAAAATACAATGCAATTTAATGACTGTCCATATGGCTCTCCCTGAGTGGTAATTGTTGAGGTCATTAGTCATCGGCGCTGTAGCGGATATCGCCCTCGTGGAGGATGGCTGGGCTTGTTTGCGGCTAGACCAGTATCTTGGAAGAACTGTGCAGGGTTGTAAAGGGGAATTGCTCCAGTCGGCTAGTTCATCGGACCTCCAGGAACATTTGGATAAGTTCCCATGCTCTCCGGCTGACCCCAGAACTCTGACGACGCTGAGCCGCTACCGATCTTCGGCGGATCTTCAGTTTCTTTAATTCCTGCATAAAGTGCCTTACTGGTAGATGCTGGTGACTGGTAAGA
>ONZH01002455.1:0-33522 GCA_900303285.1 Rhinella marina | reverse complement strand
TTGAGTTGCCTGCCTTCTGTCATTTGGACCCACCTACAACATTAGGCTTATATTATTGCCTTATAAGATTGTGTTGGGCTAAGTCAGGTGGATGCACAGCTGATAGTCCTACTGAATAGACTGTTAGAATTTGTATTATGGCAAGAAAAAAGCAGCTAAGTAAAGAAAAACGAGTGGCCATCATTACTTTAAGAAATGAAGGTCAGTCAGTCCGAAAAATTGGGAAAACTTTGAAAGTGTCCCCAAGTGCAGTGGCAAAAACCATCAAGCGCTAAAATGAAACTGGCTCACATGCAAGGACGAGCTACTGGAGGACAGTCAGCAGCTACTGGGCAGCCAAGATGTGGAGGAGACATCCGCAGCTTCATCAGTTAGGCAGGCAAGTAGTGATGAGGAGAGTGGCGTGGGAGCTAGGGTTGCGCGCGGTCAGGCTCCTGACCCACAGACAGTCGAGGAGGACATCAGCCACGTGCAGACACTACTCAATGATGATGAAGCCAATCGCACTTGGGAGCCGGGTGAATTAGGGCCTTCATCATCATCATCAGGAGAAGAGGGTGGCAGCTTGCCCATGAGGCAGCGATGGAGCCAGGAGGTCGCTAGCGTGGCCAGCAGTCAGCAGGGTGGCAGCAGTGGGAGGTCGGGAGCAAAACGTGCCTGAGGTAGACCACCCGCAGAGGTTCAAGGAGGCAGTAGCGGTAGCAGCCAGAAGGTGAAGAGTGTTGGGGGTAAATTCACGTACTCGGCGGTGTGGCAGTTTTTCGTTAAGCCGCCGGGTGAGGTCAACCTAGCTATTTGTAGAATCTGTGGGCAGAAGGGGAAGCGTGGCCAGAGTTTCAATGTTGGCACCACAGCCCTGCATCAACATATGCAGCGTCACCATAAAGTGGCCTGGGAGAACCGTGGCTCCAGCATCAACCAGTGGCGCCCAACAAATTGGCAGTCAAGGCTCCACCATCTCAGCCGAAGGGAGCTGTCTGTCCTTCCCATCATCTGGTGCTCCTGCTCCTCCTCATACTCCTCATCAGTCATTCCGTCAGCAATCGTTCAGCGAAGCCATTGCCAAGAGACAGCAGTATGCGTGTACACATCCAACGGCACAGAAGCTGAACGTGCACCTGGCCAAGTTACTGGTGCTGCAGTCCCTCCCTTTCCAAGTGGTGGACTCTGAACTCTGTGCCAAGCCGAGGTGGAGAGTTCCAAGCCGTCATTTCTTTGCCAAACAGGCAGTACCAGCCCTGCACAAATATGTAGAACAGAAGGTGGGCCAGTCCTTGAGCCTGTCGGTGTCTGCCAAAGTTCACGGCAGCGCCGACGTGTGGAGCTTTAATTACGGTCAGGGACAGTATATGTCCTTTATGGCCCACTGGGTAAATGTGGTTCCTGCACAGCCACACCAGTAACTTGGCCAGGCCATCCTGCTTCCACCTCCATGTTCTCATGCCGTCGCTTCTGCGACAATGTCTGCCTCCTCAGCCTCCACCGTGTCCTTAGCCTTCACTGCAGGGACAATTCACAGTGCCCCGCCAGGATACCACATGTGCAGGGCATGGCGGTGTCATGCGGTTCCACACCTCATTTGCCTGGGCAAACGGAGTCACACAGGGGAGGAACTGCTCCGCGTCATTCATCAAGAAATCCAATCCTGGCTTTCACCGCGACAACTCAAAATCTGAACAATGGTGACCGACAATGTGAAGAACAATCTGGTTGTCAAGCGGTTCCTAAAGTCTTCTACTCATCTGCAAGACTTCCTAAAAATGGCCAGGAAACTTTTCATGCACTTCAGCCACTCCTACACCGCCAAGCACACCCTCCTTGAGCTACAGAGGAAGAATGGCGTCCCCCAACATAGGTTGATATGTCACGTTTCCACCCGTTGGAATTCCACCCTCCATATGTTGGACCAACTGTACGAACAGAGAAAGGCCATAAACGATTTCTTGATGATCCAAGCGGACAGAGGTACTCCCCTGTGTAACTTCAATGTCAGCCAGTGGCAGCTCATGGGTGACACCTGCCGTTGGCTCGTGCCCTTTGAGGAGGCCACTTCATTTGTCAGTCGCCAGGACTACGGGATGAACAACGTCATTCCACTCATTTATATCCTGGAAAAGATGCTGTTAAATCTAGCCTGTCAGGGGACAGGAGATGTGGCGACTACATCTCATGGCCACATGACCCCTGTGGGGGATGAACTGGAGGAGGAGGAGGAAGAGGACATTGGAGCACAAAGAATGCCTAGAGAAATGGGTAGTTTCTCTACCCAGGTGACAGGAGAGGAGGAGCAGGAGGAGCAGGAGCAGCCAGCGGAGCTACCGGATGCTGAGGAAGAGGAGGCAGTGGACCCAGACACACCGTGGCAGTATGCAGTGGAGATGGAGGCAGGGAGTCCCTCCGAGTCACATGCGCAAAAGGCCCAATGCATGCTCACTTGCTTACGTAGTGACAGCCATATTGTCACCATTCGGCAGAGGGATGACTACTGGCTCTCTACCCTATTAGACCCTCGCTACCGGTCCAAAATGGGGGCCTTTTTTACACCTGCCAAGAGGGAGGACAAACTGAACTACTATAGAGACGTCCTATGTAGTCAGTTGGCCGCTGCCTATCTGCGCCATCGTCCTTCCTCTCGCAGGTCTGACCGGGGGGGCCTCTGCGCTCATGTTCCACTGCCATGGCTGCTGGGGGGTAGGGATGGCAGTAGCAGTACCAGCTCCGTCAGCAGCAGCAGCCTGAGTCTACAGTCGCTGATGAGCAGCTTTCTTCACCCGCATAGTGAAAAAACTACTCACCAGCAGCATCAGCTAGACCTGGAGAATGACCTGAAAAAGCAGGTGGTGGCATACTTGGACAGCGGTCATTGAAGATCCGCTGGACTACTGGGCAGCCAAACTAGATTTGTGGCCGCAATTGGCCAAGTTTGCTCTGGAAAAGCTGTTCTGCCCAGACAGTAGTGTGGCATCAGAGCGGGTGTTTAGTGAGGCAGGGGCCATAGTTACACCAAGGAGAACTCGCCTGTCCACCCAAAATGTGGAGAGACTGACCTTTGTCAAGATGAATCAGGCGTGGATCAGCCAGGATTTCCAACCACTAACACCTGATGCGTCAGATTAGATAATTCATGCTGTTTTTTGACTGCTTCTTCTGGCTACCTGCCTCACCAAATATTCTGATGCTGCCACCCGCCTGATGCCTGATGCCATTTGATGCCAAGTGTTCCTTCTTACACTCACCATCGTCAGCGGGTAGTTTTATTGCCACCCACCTCCCCACACTGTCGTTGTGCCACTCTATAGTCTGCTGATGCTGCTACTGCCTCCATAATGTCGTCGTACCATTCTGCAGTCTGCCCATGCTGGTGTTGCTGTTACTATTACTGTCTCTATAATGTCATCGTACCATTCTGTAGTCTGCCCATGCTGCTGTTGCTGCTACTACTGCCTCCATAATGTTGCCGTACCATTCTATAGTCTGCCCATGCTGCTGCTGCTGTTGCTGCTACTACCACTGCCTCCATAATGTCGTTGTACCATTCTGTTGCCTCTAAATTATACTTACTGACATCTGATATTTGCTCACTGGGCCTGTGACTGCAAAATTACTTACTGGGCCTGTGACTGCGAAATTACTTACTGACATTTTTTATCTTGTCCGGCCACTCTGTGTTTGCTGCCACTTCCACACAATGTCTATGTGCCACTGTGTGGCCTCATAATTCTGCACTACTGACATTTGTAATCTTTGCATTGGGCCTGTCTGTGACTGCAAAATTCTACTGACTGACATTTTCATTCTTGTCGGGCCACTCTGTCGTTGTTCCACTGTGTGACTTCATAATTCTGCACTACTGTAATTTGCAGTCTTTGCATTGGGCCTGTCTGTAACTGCGAAATTCTACTGACTGACGTTTTCATTGTTGTCGGGCCACTCTGTCGTTGTGCCAGTGTGTGACCTCGTAATTCTGCTACTACTACTGCTGCCACTTCCACACTCTGTCATTGTGCCACTCTGTAGCCTCCAAATTCTACTGCTGCTGCCACTGCCTCCTCTACACTGTCGTCGTGTCACTCTGTCAGAACTTATACAGTCACAGGCAGGTCAAACTTGACAACGGTTGACACTTCTTCTACGTCAATTCCTTGGGCACAGACATTAGTGGTCATGAGAAATTTTTCCTTCCCATCTCTGTCGTTGTACAACTCTGACCTCATAATTCTACTGCTGCTGCTGCCCACTTCATGCCACTCTGGCCAATCACTCTGCTGCTTCCACTCTGTGCGCCACTCTGTGGCCTCAAAATTCTACTGCTGCTTCCACTTCCACACTCTGTCATTGTGCCACTCTGTGGACTCAAAATTCTACTGCTGCTGCCACTTCCACACTCTGTCATTGCGCCACTCTGTGGCCTCAAAATTCTACTGCTGCTGCCACTTCCACACTCTGTCATTGTGCCACTCTGTGGCCTCAAAATTCTACTGCTGCTGCTACTTTCACACTCTGTCGTTGCGCCACTCTGTGGCCTCAAAATTCTACTGCTGCTTCCACTTCCACACTCTGTCATTGTGCCACTCTGTGGCCTCAAAATTCTACTGCTGCTGCCACTTCCACACTCTGTCATTGCGCCACTCTGTGGCCTCAAAATTCTACTGCTGCTGCCACTTCCACACTCTGTCATTGTGCCACTCTGTGGCCTCAAAATTCTACTGCTGCTGCCACTTCCACACTCTGTCATTGTGCTACTCTGTGGACTCAAAATTCTACTGCTGCTGCCACTTGCACACTGTGCAGGTCAAACTTAACAACGGTTGACACTTGTTCTACATCAATTCCTCGGACACAGACATTAGTGGTCATGAGAACTTTTCCCTTCCTATCTCTGTATTCCTGCCACTCTGTGACACCCTCTACAGTCACCGGCAGGTCAAATTTAAAAACGGTTGACACTTGGTCTACGTCAATTCCTCTGGCACAGACATTAGTGGTCATGAGAACTTTTCCCTTCCTCTGTCATCTTGCCACTCTGTGACACCTTCTACAGTCACAGGCAGGTCAAATTTAAAAACGGTTGACACTTGGTCTACGTTAATTCCTCGGGCAGAGACATTAGTGGTCATGAGAACTTTTACCTTACTATCTCTGTCGTCGTACCACTCTGGCCTCATAATTCTACTACTGCTACTGCCACTTCCACTCTCTGTCGTTGCGCCACTCTGTGGCCTCAAAATTCTACTGCTGCTGCCACTTCCACACTTTGTAATTGTGCCACTCTGTGGCCTAATAATTCTACTACTGCTACTGCCACTTCCACTCTCTGTCGTTGCGCCACTCTGTGGCCTCAAAATTCTACTGCTGCTGCCACTTCCACACTCTGTTGTTACGCCACTCAGACCGAATCGAATTGTTTCGGAAAATTCAGCGAACCAACCGAATCAAATTTTTTAAAAATTCGCTCATCTCTAGAAATAACCTAGCTTGACCACAACTAAACCATTACCATGATTTTTTTTATTTAGTATGGAAATTTCTCTTTTAGTCAATTACAAGTAAGGGCTCGTTCACATCACCGTCCAGCCCTTCCGTTCTCCTGCTCCATTATAGGACCAGGAGAACGGAAAGGACAGATTCGGGACATAATTGAGCTGAACGGAGCCTATGGACCCCATAGACTATAATGGGGTTCGTTAGGTTTCCGCTCAGAGGAAGATTTTTGAAGCGGTGAAAAAAGTCCTGCGTGCACAACTTTTGTCTCCGCTCCAAAAATCATCTTCTGAGCAGAAACCTAATGGACCCCATTATAGTCTATGTGGTCCGTAGGCTCCATTCAGCTCAATTATGTCCTGAATCTGTCCTTTCCGTTCTCCTGGTCCTATAAGGGACCAGAATAATGGAAGGGCTGAACGGTGATGTGAACGAGCCCTAAGTCCTAGATGAAGGATTATGGTGGATGTGGTGTGATTATGGTGTGATGTTAAATACTTTTGCGTTAAAAAGGACAAAATTATTCTAGTGATACTTTACTGGTTAACCAGAGGCTCCTTCATCAGGCAGGTATAGAAATGAATGACAACATTTCAAAGATGTTACAGACATTAGTACATGGGGTCATACCATCATTAAGATAAGACCAATAAGAGCAATAAAACTAAAGTTATTGGTACAAACAGAAAGACAATAGGGGTTAAGACTTAAAGGGGTATTCCAGTTGGTACAAGTTATCCCCTATCCATAGGATAGGAGATAAATGTAAGATTAGTGGGGTGTCCTACTGCTGGGACCCCCACCGATCACAAAAACAGGGGCCCTGTACCAACTGCAGCCCAACTGAAATGACCAGAGCGTCCGTTCGCACATGCGCACTGCTTCTCCATAATCCTGATAATCTCACTGTCTAAAGGTGCAGCAGATCACACGATCATGGGTGAAATTATCTGAGATGCGGACAACTGAATCATCATTCCCGGGCAGCAGATTATGCTGTCTAAACAGCACTCTGATGCCTAGGAACATTGATTCTGTAAGAGGATGAGCAATAGCAGCAGCCATCACTCATCCTCATACTGTGGAGGCTTCACCTCCACTTAATGAGCGCCTGTATGTCAGGAAGGAGAGTTTACATTCTGACAATCAACTGCTCCTCACAGCATCTAAATGCACCTTTAGGAATTAAGGAGATCCAGTCAATCTAATGGAAAATAACACCACAGAGGGACAAGCTTCTTAGGCGGTATTTTGTGCTGCACTATGATATTGCTTACCCTGCCAACTTGTATTGGCCCCATCTACTTGTGTTTTCCCTCCTTCTGTCAATTTGGACCCATCTACATCACTGGAGCTACTTTAGGGCTTAGTTCACCCCTTGTCCATGGGATTGTGATCCTAACAACTCATTAATAGTAATCTCATAATCCAACTTTTAATCACCAATGTAGGTGATGCATTATACATTTGTTCTTTTAAAGGTAATGTGTCATCAGAAAATGAGTTGTTAAAATTGTTATGTTGTATGTAAAATCTTTAGTTAATTTTTAGCCATTTTTAGTTTTTCTTTTTCTTTTTTCCTCCCAGCCTTCCTAGAGCCATCAACTTTATTTTTCTATCAACATAATCATATGAGGGCTTTGCAAGACGAGATGTATTTTGTAATGGCAGAGTGCACGGGCTCCGGTATGTTCTTGATATAAGAATATATTGGCAAAGTCTCATTTTAATATCAGTGTGAGGGTTTAGCCATATTCCGTATTGTCAATTGCATTTACCATTGTAGTGCACCATTGCTGTGATGTTTTTGTTTTATATAACTAGTCACATCCACACATTTGGCTACTCTGTGTAGGATGTTTTTGTGGTACATGTGGTCTGCTGCAGGCATCCTCCATTGTATGCATTTTTGCTGGGGATTACCGGACCTCTGACCACCCTAGGGGCAGGCTGATGTTAGGGTGGCCAGATGTCTGGCTTTAGGCTGGACAGTCCAGTTTTCTGGCTACCTGTTCTCCGTCCAGCGCAGTGCCTGGATGGACGCAGGGATGTCCACCCTTTCAATAGCTCACGCTCAGACAGCTTCTCCTCCGTGTCTTCACTGAGCCAGGGGGCATGGCCTCATGTTTAGTGGTGTGGCTTCATGGGAACTGGGGGTGCTGCTTAACGTTTGGGCGAATGGCCGGTGAGGTCCGGCTTTCTGGGGTGAAGACAGTGGCCACCCTAGCTGCTGTGGAGGTCACAGTTAAAGGGGAGGGCGCTGTGGATGTTTCTGTTAAGGGGCGGGCTGCTGTGGAGGTCACTATTAAAGGGGCGGGCACTGTAGAGGTCACCCTCGATATCTTTTAACGACACACACACAAACATTAAATGAAATAAATTAAATGTTCCCGGGGGGAAGCCGGGTCCTTCAGCTAGTGAGAATATATTGGCGAAAGTCTTATTTTAATATCAGTTTCAGGGTTTAGCCATATATTATCAATTGCATTTACCATTGTAGTGCACAATTGCTGTGATATTTTGTAATGGCATAATATACCATTTATTTATTGAGACACTAAAAAAAATTATTTGCTGGGTGGAAATAGAAATAGAAAATAAACAACAATCCACCATGAATTTTGGGTTTAAATATCATATGTTAACTTTATTCTGTGGGCCAGTACAAATATAGAGATACCAAAATTATAGCTATTGGTATAGTTTACTACTTTTAAATATTATGAAATCTTTCATTAAAAAGGTATTTATTTTTCTGATTATGGAGATTGGTGAGGGATTTTTTTTTGCAGTGTGAGCTGTAGCTTTATCGGTACCATTATTGGTTGTATACAACTTTTTGATCCTCTCATATTTCATTTTTTGGAGGCGAGATGACTATTATTATTATTTTTTTTCTTCACAGCATTCGCAGTGCAGGATAAATAATGCGATATTTTAATAATGTAGATATTTATTTAAATATAATTTAAAAACAAATTATTATTACAAATTTGTTTTTATATATTTTTAAATATTATAAATTTGTGTTTTGAATGTTTAATATATATCTTTTTACATATATTTTTAAACCTTTATTAACACTGTTTTCTGTTGTGTAACTGCACTGCAGTGTATGGATATTTTACTGACATCTTACAACCCAGAGACAAAGTTCAATAGGAGAAGCAGAATGACAGGCCTCTGGGCTTTCAGTAGGCCCTGGGCTGCCATAGTCATCAATCAGCACCCTGTAATTGTGTTACAAAGGGAGATTGGGAGACCCGTCCAGTCTAACTGTTAAGATGCCATGGTTGTTATCAACTGCAGACAGTGTTCACACTCGCCACTAAGCCTAATTATAGGCTGCCAATTCCCATTCTGTAGAAATAATTCTTCCGCAGTCATCTCATTATCATCACAGGCAGGATTACAATTACAGATAATACTTCTGAATACATAACTCAGGATCCACTACTCACAATAATTTATGTCATAGCTTATCAACCTCCCTCTCTGCACAATAACTTATGCTTATATCACAGAGAATGTCTATAAAACTGTCCAATAGAAGTCAAGTGAAATCTCCATTGTGGCCTATGATCAATGCAGCTTTTCTAAACACTGGTTTTAATTAGTAACAAAAATAATAGGTGAGGCATTCTCTTTAAAATGACATTCATGTCCCTAAAGTATAGAGGAAAGCCTCTTTCAATTACACTCCTGAGTGAAAATGGTTAATTGCTAGTACACCAGAAGCTCTGACCTTTTCCAATTGTTTGGTAGCATGTTATAATAGCTTTTCTTTCATCTAAACTACATCAAGCATAAAATGCTAATTCCCATGTAGAATTTTTCAGATGTTCAGCACAGTGAATTAACAGGAGTAATGTTTTCAAAGAGCTACAGGTGAAGAATCACTGAAGCACACTTCATCTGAACATTCAAAATACTCTGCCTCATGCATATGAAAACAGGACCAGAACAGCCATCTACTCGCTCCTCAATATCAATAGTTGCTCTGAATTTTAATTTTAGCAGTTACTGTATAATAGTATCATGCATATAATGTATGCAAAGTAATCACATGCAGTGGAGTACCATTGAAATATAGCCTATCGTTATTGTCCATGCTTTTTCTTTTAATGGCTCTCTATTCTTGAAAATTTAAAGTTTATTAGAACAAGTAATTATTCAACAAAACTCCATACCATTCCGATAGATTTGTCATGCAGTAGAATTTTTTTGGTCAATATAACTGCAAAGACCTATATAGATATGTTCCACAATAAGCACAGTTCCCATCCTATTTGCTGAAATAGATGGATGAGTCAGTATAAACAACATTTAATTGCATGTTGTCTGGTCATTTTCTTCCAGAATGGTGGTAGAGCAGTAAGAAAGAAAGAAAAAGAAAAAAAAAAATAAAATAAAGGAATATTGAGAACAGAAGAAAAAGGGAAAAAGAAATAAAAAGGAGGACACAACGTCATGTCATACATATCATGGATGGTTGCATGAGATATTATGTAGTGAACAGTCAAAGAAAAGCGTTAATTTCATCTGACTCTATAAAGGTATTCCATCTATGCCAAATTTTTGTATATTTATTGCTATCCCCTAATATTGACCACTTGAGTTTTTCGAACCTATTTATCTGGCACATATCTGCAAGCCATTCCCCAATCGTAGGGGGTTCCTTTTGCAGCCAATGCCGAGGGATAGTAGCCTTCAGGGCACATATAAGAAAAGGAAACAGTTTGTCACGTAGAACAACATTGTTTTTTTTGAACAATCCAAAGATAATTAAATCTTTGTCGACCTGTATGGTTGTATGAGTTATACAACTTATTTAAGATCATGTTAAAATTAGACCATAGTGTGGAGATTAGGGGGCAGTCCACCCATATATGTGACAGTGTGCCTTTGTCAATTCCACACCTCCAGCACTTGTTTGAGATGTTTGGATTTATCCTATGGAGGAGAGCCGGAGTTCTATACCACCTGGTAATTATTTTATAATGGCTCTCTATTCTTTCTTCGAAACATATGCCTATAACAGTTTTTCTAATCTAAGTTAAATAAAGCTTCATCTTTGTATAATGAAACGTTATGCAACTTTCTAATATACAGTAAACAGATCTTTAATTCCTTTCACTTTCCAACATCTCTGCTTGTGCCAGAGGAAATGTATATAAAATGCTTGATTGAAAAAGGCTGTTTAGCTGAAACGCGTCAGCTCTGCCTATATTTTGTTTATGGCAATAAAGTGAAGATTTATTAGCAACAAAAGGTGCTGATCCACTTCTTATACTTGAATGTATGAGCATGCAACCCAGGATATGGGCACTACCTTCTTCCAGAGTGCCAATTATTTCTACAAAAAATATTTAAAATTTTTCAGGATACGTTAACATATGACTTTTTTTTTTTTCGATGTTCATAGCAGATTTTCAGTAGATCTGTGTCAAAATGACAAGACCCTTAAAGGCTACAGTATGTATACCTTTCGGGCTCAGGCAAGCAGCTGAGCTCACGGCTCCTTATCTCTGACATTATAATTATTATAGCTGACATTATAGCTCAGTTCTTATCTTACTAATAAGAATGTGGCTTAAATAAGTGTTTATGACCTTTTCGAAATTTATAGATAAGGTTTATTAGATAACAGGCACAAAGTGAAAGTAGGATTCACACAGCTAGACAGTTAACCCTCTGTGACCAAATGTCTGAATATTTTTAATAAAGACCAATTGAAAAAATATTTTTACTCCAAAACGTCTTAAGTACCAGGCCCAGTTTTGGTTTTGCATTTTTGTTTTTTCCTCCACAAATTCCAATAGCCATAACTTTTTAATTTTCCTTTCATATAGCCATATGAGGGCTAATTTTTTGTGGGGTAAATTGTAGTCTTTAAGGGCCCCAATTAATTTACCATGTCTGTTCACTGTATGCTAAAATTGACATAACGTCCTTATTCCAGAGCTTCATACAAATAAAGCAATACCAAAAATGTATTGTTTTTTTATTTTTGTCTTTCCAAAAGGGAAAGGTGACTAAAAAAAGGCGAATTGTGTGTTTTTCATTTATTTCCCGTGACGGCATTCACCGCACAGGAATTTCTTAAATATATTTTAATAGTTCAGACTAGGGATGAGCGAACTTTTGAAAAGTTCGTTTCGGTTCGATTCGGCGAACTTTCGTGAAATTCGTATTCGTACGAACCGAACCTAAAACGAACCTTGCTATAACGGCTGATTAATTGCAGCTACAATAGTGGGAGTCTGATAGGGTATAGTTTCGTTTAGTTGCAGTTGCTATTACAATGAAAGAAGTGGAAAAAATCAAAGTGCAAAAATAGTGAAACCTCAGCCAGGTCGACAACATTTGACAACATTGAAGATGTCCGCTGGAGCAGCATTGCCGGCAGCATTGCCTTGGACCCAGTAGGGTGGAAAACAGACATTTGACAGTGGAACCAGCAGCAGTAATAGTACTGTACTGGACCCAGTATGGTTGAGAATAGACAATTGACGGAGGAGGAGGAGTCAGCACTTGATTGCACCCAGGCCAGTATGGTTGAGAAGAGACAAGTTGAGGAGGAGGCAGCATTTGATTGCACCCAGGCAGGGGCGGACTGGGAACTTAAAGTGGCCCTGGAAAAAATACTATAACGGGCCCTGTTTTGTAGTTGGGTCCAAATTGATGGAAGGCAGGGTCAGCAATACCATATTGTGGCACATTATACTGCCCCAACAGAGCCAAATACCACAGTGCATTACAAAATACTGCCAGCAGCACAAATTACATCCCCAAAAACTTCCACTGGCCGGCCTTAAGGAGGGCCCAGATGGTCTCCTGGGCATCGGCCCACCGGGAAATTTCCCTGTAAGGTCTATGGCCAATCCGCCCCAGCACCCAGGCCAGTATTGTTGAGAAGAGACAAGTTGAGGAGGCAGCTTCAGCAGCTCTTGATTGCACCCAGTATGTTTTGGACAGTATTCTTTTGGACCCAGAAGGACAGCCTGAGAGCGCCGGGCCTGACATCGGTGGTAAGACACCGGGGCAGGTTGGACTGCAGTCAAAGCGGCGGATGGTGGTGGAGGCAGAACTTGTGCTTCCCGCTGCTGGCCCCCTAAAGCACCGTGGAGGTGACAGTGGCAAGAATGGGCCAACTTCCTGATGGTCTTCTGGGAGGATGTTGACCCAATGGGCAGTAACAGACATGTACTGCCCTTGCCCATAATTTGAGGACCAGACATCTGTCTTGGACACCGAGAGTCCCAATGAGTCGCCAACCTTTTTCTGCACATAACTGTGCAGTGATGGGACAGCTTTGCCAGAGATGTAGTGGCGGCTGGGGACTCGCCATCTGGGGTGCGCACACACCATGAAATCCCTGAAAGGCTGGGAGTCCACAAGGATACCCAATTGGATGTGACAAACCTTACAGGATGGTGACCTCACTTTGTCAGCTAAAGCTTCTAGCCAGGAGAGATATGAAACCAGAGGGATGACTGAAACAGCCAGAGCCTTTCCTAATATGGACTTTTTAACTTTTTATTTTTTAACTTTTTTTAAACTTTTTTTTTAACTTTTTTTTAACTTTTTTTGTTGCGGCTAAACGGGGTTGACGGCACCCAGCAGAGCAGCAACGTGTAGCGTGTACTCTCGGTCACGGGACAGGAGCTTACAGCCAATACCTCCTCTGGAGTCTCAGTACGTTCCACCCGCTGACTTTACTGGACTTCCTCCTCCTCCTCCTCCTCCTCATCACTAAAAAGTGTTAGAGACTCCAAGGGCAGATCAAGGTTTGCCAAGAGTTCCCTGGCAGAAGGTGCCCCAAAGGTGAGAGGTTCTGTTTCTTTGTTAACCTGATGTACCCTGATATTTGCAGCACGGTGTTGGTGAACGGCTGGAAGACTGACCCCTTCCCGGTTTGCTCCGGGGTCAGACAAGGCTGCCCTCTATCACCTCTCCTTTTTGTTTGTGTTATAGAACTCTTTGCGGAGTCTATCCCGCAGAATGGAGAGATCAGAGGGATCACCGCACCAGGACACTTCGAGGTCAAGTGCTCGCTGTACATGGACGATGTGACCATCTTCTGCGCTGACCGGCGTTCGGTGACTGCACTCGTCCAGACCTGCGAGGAGTTCGGACAAGCTTCAGGGGCCGAAGTCAACTGCGGGAAGTCGGAAGCCATGCTCTTCGGGGACTGGAAACTGGCTTCTTCTGCCCCCTTCCCCTTTACCATGAAACCAGACTTCATCAAGATCCTCGGAGTCTGGTTCGGGAAGGAAGGCGCAGCCCTCAAGTCTTGGGAAGAACGCTTGGCCAAGGTGAATCAACGGATTAGACTATGGAGCCTCAGTTTTTTTAAACTTTTTTTATAACTTTTTTTAAACTTTTTTTTTTACTTTTTATTGGCTGTGGGGTGACGTCACACATCTTGATTTTCACAGAAAACCAGGATACAAGGGATTATAGGAGTATTAATCCCTTGTATCCTGGTCTATTCTGTGAAAAAAGTACAGTTTTGCGTCGCCGTTGTAATTTTAACCAGATTCGTTACGAACTTTCTCAAAGTTCGGTTCGCTCATCCCTAGTTCAGACATTATCATTTTTTTATTGTTAATATATTTTATATGTAAAAATGGAAATAAGGGGTGATTTAAACCTTTAATATTTAATTTTTTTAAAACTTTTGTTCACTTTTTATTTATTAGGGTGAATAGGATTTTTACACTGTCCCTGCTGTGTTGTGCCTCATGCACAGAGCAGAAGGGAACTTACCATGGCAGGCCTGGAAGGCTTCAGCAGTATCCAGGCTGCCATGGTAAGGATCGGAGCCCCACAATTTCACAATTTCAGAAGGCAGAGGGAGCTGCATCCCTCTGCCTTACCTCACAGTCTATGGTTCCGTATGCAATGCATATTTTGCGTATCCATGCCCACAAATTTAATGCCCTGTCGTGTTACCTTTGAATGTTTATTAAAATGATACCTTCCGTTTTTTTGTGAATCTGCAAAATACAAGACATATGGAAACATACATTCCGTTTTTTTTACAGAAGATTTTGCTGGACAACTGATCCAGATATTTGCGGACTGCAAATAACATACAGCCGTGTATGCAGACATAGCTGAAGATGGCCCCAGTGAACAAGGAAATCAGAAATTGCATTTACAAATGATGAACTAATGTACCACCACAAAAAGGGAGGGGGAGTGTCAAAATTACTAAAACATATTTTTTAATCAACAGGTTAAAACAAAATCACCAGTAGGTAGGTGTATAATAAAAGAGTAATGGGATGATACCCAAACACTGCAACATGGAAAAACAATTTCCCAATATCCAGACCAATCAAATACTTAATGAAAAATGATCATACTAGTAATAAAAAAGGAACAGTCTTACCCTCTCAGACGATAGGTGATGACAAAACAAGAGAGAGAAGAATGAGACAGTACCCGGCGTGGTGTCACAGGTGATGTCATGGGGGTGTCCGCAGACCGGTGATGTTGAAGTGGGCACGAATCCCTCACCTATCCCTAACCAGCGAACGGGGTGGGGACTAGTGTGCCCCTACCTACCTATACAGAGTACTCGCCCCGAAAGGGGCGACCCCGTCCGGATACCTCTCCCTACAAACGGCCAGGACCCTGTATAACAATTTCTCATGCCCACTTCCGACGTGGCACGTTTCTGTCCAAGACTTCTTCAGGGGAGTAATAAGACACAGGTCCACTCAAATGAAGCGATATAGATAATGGTGCATGTAGGCAGACCACTGCTCCATGTAAGAACAATTGCCAGAGACCAAGGTGAGCGCATATAATGGGCAGCAATTGAGGTGGTCTGCCCAGATGGAAAAATGTCTGGAAAAAAGACTCCCTGTTAGGGAATTAGAAGAGTCCCTGGTGTAGGGAACAGTGCTTGTCAGCACTAGCAACGCGCAGCGACATGGATGTCATACCTTACCATCTATAGGACATTGTTCACATTAAGCAAACTATACATATGGAATGCTTTTATGGCGGCATGATTATGTATAGGGTATTTAGATATACTGTGTTAATTTAATATGGCACTTCAGTATGCAGGGGATATAATCCCTCCTCTTCTCTTTGAGTGTAGTCCTTTGTCATGAATTACAGTCAGGTGATTAACGTTATACTTAGGCTTTTTCTAGTCTTCTGACTCTTGTTGTTTTAGCCTTGAAACCTACTTCTGTAATGTCTTTTTATTTTGTTGTATTACATTTCTACAGGAAAGCTGCTGGTTACTAAGGACGCCTATAGTATCTAGCGTCACTTCCAGGTTATTGTGGCAGATTGTAAATTTAGTAGCACGCTCCTCCTCCTCCGCCCATATGAGCTGATTGGTCATATGACCATTGGGTCACGTGACCAGGTGAATGAGGGCGAGATTTATGCGTGCTTTGGAGGCCTATTTAAATCCCCTGGAGAATACTGCACATTGCTATTGATACGCGCGTTGCTAGCGCTGACAAGCACTGTTCCCTATACCAGGGACTCTTCTAATTCCCTAACAGGGAGTCTTTTTTCCAGAAATTTTTCCATCTGGGCAGACCACCTCAATTGCTGCCCATTATACAGTATGCGCTCACCTTGGTCTTTGGTAAGAAATTTGCCTATATTTTTAGTTATAGTGTGCTGCATTGCCTATATTTTTGGTTATAGTGTGCTGCATTGCTGTTATCAGTTTTGGTTTATGCCATATTTGGGCTTTATATTATTAACTATTAACAGCCACTATCAATAGCAGTCTCTTTCCATTTTAGACAATTGTTCTTACATGGAGCAGTGGTCTGCCTACATGCACCATTATCTATATTGCTTCATTTGAGTGGACATGTGTCATATTACTCCCCTGAAGAAGTCTTGGACAGAAACGTGCCAAGTCGGGTGTGGGCATGAGAAATTGTTATACAGGGTCCTAGGGCTGCTGACACGCGCGTTGCTAGCGCTGACAAGCGCTGTTCCCTATACCAGGGACTCTTCTAATTCCCTAACAGGGAGTTTTTTTTCCAGACATTTTTCCATCTGGGCAGACCACCTCAATTGCTGCCCATTATATGTGCTCACCTTGGTCTCTGGCAATTGTTCTTACATGGAGCAGTGGTCTGCCTACATGCACCATTATCTATATCGCTTCATTTAAGTGGACCTGTGTCTTATTACTCCCCTGAAGAAGTCTTGGACAGAAACATGCCACGTCGGGAGTGGGCACGAGAAATTGTTATACAGGGTCCTGGCCGTTTGTAGGGAGAGGTATCCGAACGAGGTCATCCCTTTCAGGGCGAGTGCTCTGTATAGATAGGTAGGGGCACACTAGTCCCCACCCCCTTCGCTGGTTAGGGATAGGTGAGGGATTCGTGCCCACTTCAACATCACCGGTCTGTGGACACCCCCGTGACATCACCTGTGACACCACGCCGGGTACTGTCTCATTCTACTTTCTCGTTTTGTCATCAACTATCGTCTGAGAGGGTAAGACTGTTCCTTTTTTTATTACTATTATGATCATTTTTCATTAAGTATTTGATTGGTCTGGATATTCGGAAATTGTTTTTCCATGTTGCAGTGTATCATCCCATTACTCTTTTATTATACACCTACCTACTGGTGATTTTGTTTAGTAATTTTGACACTCCCCCTCCCTTTTTGTGGTGGTACATTAGTGGATTTGGAATTGAGTGTTGATTGGAGCACCTCCACCGATGCTTTCCGATCTCTATTCTACTTGTATTTACAAATGATGTACAAATTATAGATTTTACAGAATCTGTTCCCACTAAACTACATACTGTATTTTCTCTCTATAAGACGCACCTTCCCATAGTGGGGGGAAAATGCCAGTGCTTCTTATGGGGTTAATACTAATGAGTGCTTCCATTTTGGAAGCGTTTATTAGCACCGGAGGACTGGGAATCGGTGAATGCAGCATTCCCCAGGCTCCATACGCATCACTTCCTAGTCCTCTGACATCAGCTGTGACCTCTGCTGTTGGGTCACAGCACAGCGTGCGGCAGGAGGAAGAAGAGCGCTGGATGCGAGGAGTGGCGGTGTCCGAAGCAGGAGAGGTGAGTTGATTTCTTAAATTTAATTTGCTCTGAGGGATGGGGGTCGCATGTGAGGCATGGGGGTCTCATCTGAGGTCTGAATGGGGGTATCTTATTTATACTGGGGCTCTTATCTGAATGGGGGTCATTCACTTTGGGGTCTGAGCTGAGGTCTGATTGTGGGTCTGATTTAAAGCCTTATTGGGGTCTTATTATCATTGGGCGTCTGATTAAGGGTCAGATTAACATTGGGGGTCTGATCTGAGGTCTAATAAAAATATTTTCGAGGAATGCGAGGAAGCATTGAAAAACTATAAGGAAAAAATAAAATATGTAAAAGACAAATAAAAGCAGCCAAACTAGAGACCGAGAGATTAATCACCAAAGAGTAAAACTAACCCTAAAATGTTCTTCAATTATATAAATGGTAAAAAGTATAAACCTGAAGGTGTCGGCCCCTTACAGTGTAATGAGAGGGGAGTTGCAGAGAGCGATGAGGAGAAAGCAAAGCTACTAAATATTTTTTTCTCCACTGTATTCACTGAGGAAAATAAACTGTCAGATGAAATGCAGAATGTAAAAGTAAATTCCACATTAAAAGTGCCCTGTCTGACCCAGGAAGAAGTACAGCGACGTCTTAAAAAGATTAAAATAGACAAATCGCCAGGACCGGATGGCATACACCCTCGTATCCTAAGAGAATTAAGAAATGTCATAGCCAGACCCTGATTTCTGATATTTAAGGACTCTATACTGACAGGGGGTGTTCCACAGGATTGGCACATAGCAAATGTGGTGCCAAAATTCAAAAAGGGTCCAAAAACAGAGCCCGGAAACTATAGCCAGGTAAGTTTAACATCTGTCGTGGGTAAACAGTTTGAAAGTTTTCTAAGAGATGCTATCTTGGAGTACCTCAATGAAAATAAGCAAATAACTCCATATCAGCATGGCTTCATGAGGGATCGGTCATGTCAAACAAATTTAATCAGTTTCTATGAGGAGGTAAGTTATAGACTTGACTGTGACAAATCAATGGATGTCGTATATATCTGGACTTCTCCAAAGCATTTGACACTGTACCACATAAAAGGATAGTATATAAAATGAGAATGCTTGGACTGGGGGAAAATGTCTGTATGTGGGTAAGTAACTGGCTCAGTGATAGAAAACAGAGGGTGGTTATTAATGGCACATACTCAGATTGGGTCACTGTCACTAGTGGGGTACCACAAGGGTCAGTACTATTCTTATACTATTCTCTTCAATATATTTATTAATGATCTTAGCTAGTTGGGCCAACAGATCCCATCATAAGTTTCTCATGCTTTGGTCCCCTTGGAAGTCATTTAGGACAAGAATATTGTCCTAGGCATCTAATAATCTATAAATTCATGATGTATTAGTATGTATTTACATAAGGTATACACATGGTCCTACCTGATATTGCTCAATGTCAATTTATGCTTATTATGCTGTCTGCAACCTCCCTGTTCCTCATCCCATTACCCCCCCCCTCCATCCCCCCCCTCTATGTCTCCCTCCCCCTCTAGCCTTCCCTCATCCTCTCATTCCCACAACACTCAGGTTTAATTCGGATGATAACCAACTTCTCCCTACGATGCAGTGAATGTAAAAATTTGTATTGTGTTACCCTTTTTGAAAAATTTCAATAAAAAAAGACTTGATAAAAAAATATATATTTATTAATGATCTTGTAGAAGGCTTGCACAGTAAAATATCAATTTTTGCAGATTACACTAAACTGTGTAAAGTAATTAACACAGAAGAGGACAGTACACTGCTACAGATGGATCTGGATAGACTGGAGGCTTGGGCAGAGAAGTGGCAGATGAGGTTTAACACTGACAAATGTAAGGTTATGCATATACAAACCAGTGTCAGACAGCTGATGCCAAGGCCAATAAGATAATGGGTTGCATCAAAAGGGGCATAGATGCCCGTGATGAGAACATAGTCCTGCCACTTTACAAATCACTAACACACAGACCACCCAGAGAGATTATCAAAATTAGGGTTATTCACTTTAGAAAAAAATACGACTGAGGGGAGATCTAATAACTATGTATAACTATATCAGGGGTCAGTACAGAGATCTCTCCCATGATCTATTTATCCCCAGGACTGTGACTGTGATGAGGGGACATCCTCTGCGCCTGGAGGAAAGAAGGTTTGTACACAAACATAGAAGAGGATTCTTTATGGTAAGAGCAGTAAGACTATGAAACTCTCTGCCTGAGGAGGTGGTGATGGTAAGTTCACTAAAAGAGTTCAAGAGGGGCCTGGATGTATTTCTGGAGGGTAATAATATTACAGGCTATAGTTACTAGAGAGGGGTCGTTGATCCAGGGAGTTATTCTGATTGCCTGACCGGAGTCGGGAAGGAATTTTTTCCCCTAAAGTGGGGAAAATTGGCTTCTACCTCACAGGGTTTTTTTGCCTTCCTCTGGATCAACTTGTAGGATAACAGGCCGAACTGGATGGACAGATGTCTTTTTCCAGCCTAAAACAGATATGCGTCTTATGGGCAGATTGATATATACCATATTTTTCACCATATAACACGCACGTGTTATATGGTGAAAAATATGGTATATATCAATCTGCTCTATAAACTGTTGCCTGCAGATTGGATTGCATTTTGTGGTTACAGGTTCCCTTTAAGGCCTAATAATTCCCAATCTGCCAAGCAGCCTTGCATCCTCTATAATCATGTCCATCATAGTACACAAAAGTCACTCACATAAATGTGGCAAGTTTGCAACAAGAAAGAAGCATAATGTTACAGTTTTCCAGATCTGTTAATTAGTCTTATTGTGAACAGATTTTATATCATGCTTTGATGGACTGTTCGCATTTTATTTTTAAGTGTTGTTTCTATGACAGAGGAACACAAAATTTCATCCAAACTGAAGCAACAAGATGATCAGTGAAACATTCACAAATTGGATGAGCAGATTGTAATTTGATGAGGTGTAAATGCAGGAGTAATGAAAAAAGAAGCACTTTTTGATTTTTTGTGCCCCATTACTGAATAATTATCTTGTCATCACTTGTAGTACCATTTAAAGGACATTAATACTTATTTTAATTTTACAAGATTATCATTAAAGGAAATTAAATGTTTTATTTTATCAATAACAGCTTTAAGATTGTAAGATTTTAATGTTTTATTAATTAGTACAAATAAATGTGAATGATCTTTAAAAAGATTCCAGGGGAATGTATCATATTTTTTTCTTTTATTGGAAGCCAAACCTTTCATTACAGGAATTATAGTTGTACAAAATCCCAAAGGCTCAGCGGCTATGAAAAATAATCTTAAAACAGGTGTATGTATTATAATGGCATTAAATAACCAAATTATAGTATCTTAGGTTTTCAAACCTAGACAGAGGGGATAATAATTTATATTTTACTACCCTAATAGGCAATATACTATAGACCAAAAATAATTTTGTATTATTTTTGGTCTATGGTATGCAACTGAAAAATAAAAAAAAATACTGTGCTATCACTATCTTACCTTAGGGTGTAGGGATCTCTGAGGAAGCCAACTCAGTGGCAAAACATGTCAGGTCATCTGTTTTCAGAATTCATCAAAAATATGACACAGAATAGGAGATAACTAGGGGTTAATAATTGGCAGGTAAGTGGGGAGTGCTTGAGCTCACGAATAACCATGACTATTCTCAGGCAGCCATGACCCTCATCTAGGCCAGGGCTCTGATGAATATAATTAGTGTAGAACAAATCAAAGTATACGAGGTGGACTTCAATCTGAGTTTCAGGAAAAATTCGATTCACCATGAATCCAAATTTCCTTGCGCTTCGTGGTAACAAATCAATTTTTCCTAATATGGTGTCTGAAGGTAAAAAAAAAAATTATACTCTCTTCATCCATTCTGTCTCAGAGAGGCCATCCGCTCCCATCTTGATTGAAGAAAACCTGCCAAAGGACCTGTGGTGGGTGTGATGACATTATTGATTACATCACCGTGTGCACGCAGCGTGATCACATGGTGACATCATCACGCTCCCCGCAGGACCTTTGGTGGGTTTTCTTTAATCAAGACGGGAGCGGATGGCCTATAATTTTTTTTAACCTCTGAAAGGCCTTTATGTGGGACACAGATGCTACGATCAGCATTGAACAGAGCATCAGAGGGATTAAATGATTGGGGGCAGCGCAATAGAGATTCATGACAAAGTAAATCATAAAAAATCAAATCTCTTGTCGAAGTTTGGCAAAGCAGCGAAATTGAATTTTCAAAACTTTGTTCATCAAATTATAATGCAGGTACCACTCAGGAACCACTTAATTTTAGTCCATGAGTAACCTGTATGAGGGTAGTATAAAGTTCATGACAGATACCCTTTAACTCTATTAGACTACCATACTACAGCTCTAGTCTTACTTCTCTTTAGCCCTTTGACTCATTATCACATACATGTACATGATAATGTGTAAGGGGTTGTATGGAGCGGGCTGCTGCTCTGAGCCCACTCCATCCATGGTGTATCATACAGCCGGCACCCGGCCTCCATGACAGAAACTCACAATAATGCCGTACCCAGTCATTCAACCCTTCAGATGCCATGGTCAATAGTGATTGTGGCATCAATGGAGTGTGAGGGGGAGGGTGATCTCTCTGCCTTCTGATTGGAGCCCTCTCCAAACAGGGGGGTAAAAAGTAAAGAAAAAAAAACATAAAAATCTTAAATATTTAAATGTCACCTTTCCCAATTTTACATATAAAAATACACTATAAAAAAAAAATATAACATGGATTGCCATTGTCGAAAATGTCTAAACTATTAAAATATAAAAAATATTTTCCTGCACAGTGTACACCGTAATGGCAAAAAAATAAAAACACACATTTTCCATTTTTAGTCACATTTTCCACCCAAAAATTTGAATAACAGCGATCAGAAATTCCTATGTACCCAAAAAATGGTACCAATAAAAACTACAGTACAAGCAACAAAAAAGCCTCATACAGCTCTGAGAATGGTAAAGCATTCAAACTGGAATTCAGTCTGAAGTTTAGGAAAACTTTGATTTGCAACAAATTTTTTTGCGCTTTGTAGTAACAAATCAGGTTTTTCTAAAATAGCAGCTGCACATGTTACACATCAAAACTAAATACAGAGGAGATAAGCATGGGAAAGCAAGTCACCCATAATGTGTTTACTGTCAAATAACCTATAGGAGATTGCAGGCGAGAACAGCAATAATATGCATATGGTGTTGAATTAATTTGAAACGAATCAAATTTGTTGGCAAACTTTAGTGAAGTTGCCGAATCAAATTTTTTCAAAACTTCGCACATCTTCAGTCATCAGTATTAAAATCTTGATGAAATTCACTTTCTATGAAATTGACTTTGGTTTAAGATCATCTGCACTTCCTGAATAAATTTAGAATAGAACAGAATCTGATATCTGATCTTCTTGCAATCAAATATAAAGGAACATTATACAGTACTTAATCAGAATTATTTAATAGAAGACAAATTCATTGACACTATGTAGGCAGATAACATCGTGCTCTTCACAAAATATAGTTTTGCCTCTGTTCAAGCCACTAGTCTCTGTACAAGTCACTAGTCAGACCACACATGAAATATCGCATATAATATAAGAATAAAATATTATAAGAAGAAGATATCGTAACTAAACTAATGAAGGTGCAGAGGAGGGCAATCAATAAAACTAAGGGAATGAATGAATTGCAGTAGAAAGACAGGTGTCACGGGAGGCTGGCGACGGGCTCCCTCCGCGCAGCGGCGCCGGACCTCTCTGCCCCCCTAGAGACGAGCAGTAGGGAATTGAAGTGCTGGTCTGGTCAGCCAGCACTTCATCAGTTAATTATTTTGTTGGGTTTTTAGCCATGTGGTGCTGATCACACCACATGGCTACTTTGCATATTGTTTTGACAGCATTCTCCGCCTCAGGTCATGTGATGCTGGCCACATCACATGATCCTGGGCGGGCTATTTAAAGATGGCAACTGCCTTTCACATTGCCTGTTATTAGTTTTTCTGGTGCAGTGCTTGCGTTTATTCCCTGAGATATATTCTGGTTTTCCTGACTCCCGGCTTTCTGACCTCGACTTAGATTTTGCCTCCTCCTCTAGTTTTGACGTTCCCTCCAGGTTTGACTCGGCTTGTTTGACTATTCTCATATTGTGTTTGTATTGTTCTTTGTTGTTCGTCTCGTATTTCCCTTCCCTACCTTCACTTATACAGTATAGGAACTGTCGCCCAGTTACGGTTTGGCTACCTAGGGCCTATACTGTAAGTAAGTAGGGTCAGAGGTGGGGTACAGACAGGGCTCACAATCCCCTGTGTTCCTGTTGTGACAAAATAACAGGCCAGTACCATATGGAGCAGTTGCGAGCACTCACGGACCAGGTACAGGGCATGGCGCAAATGATCCAAGACCTGGCCGAGAGGCTCCAACACCAGGAACAGCTGCAGACTGCGCCTGCAGCTGTTTCTGCCGTTCCTAACTCAACTTTGAAACCCCATGTTAAACTCCCAGATCGATTTTTTTGGGGGGGACCGTAAGGCTTTCCGCTCTTTTAAGGAGAGCTGTAAACTTTACTTTAGTCTGCGTCCGCACTCCTCAGGACCCGACCAGCAGCGAGTCATGATTATTATTTCCCTGCTGCAGGGTGATCTGCAGGAATGGGCCTTTTCTTTACCGCCTGACTCTCCCTGTCTGTTGTCTGTGGAAACCTTTTTCTAGGCTTTAGGACTTTTGTATGAGGAACCTGACTTGGCCGCTGTTGCGGAGACTCAGCTTAGAGACATCCGGCAGGGGAACCGTCCAGTGGAGGACTACTGTGCTGAGTTTAGAAAATGGTGTGTGTCCTCCAATTGGAATGACCCGGCGTTGAGAAGTCAGTTCAGGGTGGGGCTTTCAGATCACCTTAAGGATTTACTTGTTAGTTATCCTACCCCTGACTCCTTAGAGGCGACTATGACTCTAGCTATCAAGTTAGACCGTCGGTTTAGAGAGAGACTGAGGGAACATTCAACTACCCCCCAAGTGGTCATTTTTCCAGAAGTTTCTTCCCAGACTCCTACTCCAGTCAAGGCCCAGGAGGAGCCTATGCAGTTGGGTGTCACCTTCAGGGATCAGAGACGCCTGAAAGGAGCCTGTTTTTATTGTGGTGTGATGAACCACTTGCTTCAGCAATGTCCTAAGCTTCCCCCATCAAGGAGGTCTCCCTCTGGAAACAAGGTACTCCCTGCGGTGGTAAGAAGGAAAATTTTGTTACCGGTTGCCATTTCTTTTGATCAGATCTGGGGGTCTGGGAGAGCTTTCATTGATTCTGGATCTGCATGCAACTTTATTGATTTTGATTTTGTGCAATTCTTGGGAGTCCCTATTAAGGAGGTTATCCAAATTATTGCACTTGACTCCACCCCTCTTAATAGTGGAGGAGCGGAGTTTTGTACTCCTGAAGTAACTCTTACTGTTGGAATTTATCATGTACAGATCTGTTCCTTTTTGGTGTTTAAAGAATTTACCTCCTGACCTCGTTCTAGGTCTACCTTGGTTGCAGAATCATAATCCTGTAATCAATTGGTCGTCAGGTGAATTAGAGAAGTGGGGGGCCTAACTGTAATGTCTGTTGCAAATCAGTGTTGCAGTTAGGGGTTACTAACGAGTCTGTAATCTTGCCAGGATATATCAGGGATTTTATTGATGTATTTACTATGTCTGAAACAGATTTTCTTCCTCCCCACCGCCAGTATGATTGTACCATCGACATTATTGAAGGATACAGATACCCCAAGGGCCGTATATACAACCTCTCTACTCCAGAGCGTCAGTCCATGACAGAATACCTCAAGGAGAGTCTGGACAAGGGTCATATTGGCCTTCGGTTTCTCCCATGGGTGCTGGTTTCTTCTTTGTCAGTAAGAAAGATGGAGGTTTGAGACCTTGTATTGACTATAGGGAACTTAACAAGATCACAGTTAAGAACAGGTATCCCTTACCCCTTATTCCTGACTTGTTGAACCAGGTCCAAGGTGCTTGCTGGTTCTCTAAATTGGATCTGAAAGGGGCTTACAACCTTATTAGAATCAGAGAGGGTGACGAGTGGAAAACTGCCTTCAACACCCCGGAGGGACATTATGAGTATTTAGTAATGCCTTTCGGGTTGAGTAATGCACCTGCAGTTTTCCAAAACCTCGTAAACGACATTTTCAGACCTTTCATTGGGAGGTTCATGATCGTCTACATTGACGATATTCTCATTTTTTCCGCTGATTGGGAGTCTCACGTTGCTCACACTAGACAGGTGCTAGAGGTCTTACGTGAGAACAAATTGTTTGCAAAGAAGGAGAAGTGCATATTGGGTGCCCAAGAGGTGGCCTTTTTGGGGTGTATTCGTACTCCTTGTGCTTTCAAGATGGACCCAACCATGGTGCAAGCTATTCTGGATTGGGTGCGACCGTCTTCTCTGAAGGCGCTCCAACGTTTCCTAGGCTTCGCTAATTTCTACCGAAAATTTATTAAAAAATTTTCGGTAGTAGTTAAACCTATCATGGATCTAACTCGTAAAGGAGCTGATCTGGTGAATTGGTCCCCAGCTGACATAAAGGCTTTTGAAGATCTTAAGATTTGTTTTACAAATGCTCCCATACTGATTCAGCCTGATCAGAATAAGCCTTTTGTGGTCGAAATGGATGCATCTGAGGACGGTGTTGGGGCTGTACTATCTCAGGGCTCTTCCACCTTAACCAACCTCAGGCCATGCGCCTTCTTCTCTCACAAATTTTCTCGGCTGAGAGAAATTGTGATATAGGCAATAGGGAACTGTTGGCCATTAAGTGGGCATTCGAGGAATGGCGGCATTTTCTGGAGGGGGCATTGCATCATATTACGGTCCTCACGGACCATAAGAATCTTATGTTCCTTGAATCTGCCAAGAGGTTAAATCCCAGACAGGCAAGGTGGGCTTTGTTTTTTACCCGTTTTGATTTCTGTGTTACCTTTAGCCCCGGAAGCAAGAACGTTAAGGCTGATGCCTTGTCACAGAGCTTTCAGGCATGTCAACCTCCTGAGGTCCCTCCTGAGCCTATTTTGCCAGCCGACATATTTGTAGCTGCCACCTCACCTGACTTAACCGAGGAAATCTTGACCGGACCACATCGTGCTCCCACTGATACCCCCTTTGATAAATTGTTTGTGCCTGCACCATTGCGTTTGCAACTTCTGGGTGAGTGTCATGATTCTGTTTTGTGTGGACATCCCGGGGTCAATGCCACCAAAGATTTGATTGGCAGGAATTTTTGGTGGCCTTCGATTTCCAGAGATGTTCAGGCTTTTGTGTCTGCATGTAACATTTGTGCCCGGTCAAAAACTCCCAAGACACGGCCTATAGGCGAGTTACATCCATTGCCCATACCTGGTAGACCATGGTCCCACCTGTCCATGGACTTTATCACCGATCTGCCATGCTCTGAGGGTAAGACCGTGATCTTGGTTGTGGTGGATAGATTTAGCAAGATGTGTCATCTTATTCCTTTAAGCAAATTACCATCTGCAAAGGTTCTGGCTTCCGTGTTTATTGATCACATCATCAAACTTCATGGAGCCCCTGAAAATATCGTGTCGGACAGGGGTGTACAGTTTGTGTCCAGGTTTTGGAAGGCCTTCTGTCAAAAAATAGGTATTTCTCTGTCCTTCTCGTCAGCCTTCCATCCTGAGTCCAATGGTCAGACCGAGCATACCAATCAATCTGTTGAACAGTTTCTTAGGTGCTATGTTTCTGACAACCAACATCAGTGGTCCAGATTTTTATCTCTGGCTGAGTTTGCCTTATTGCGTAATTCTTCATCTGGGGTGTCGCCATTCTTTTCCAACATGGGTTTCCATCCTCGTTTTGGTTCTTTTTCTTCATCCAATTCTGTGGTCCCAGAGGTCAATAGTGTCTCCCAGGAACTGTGCACAGTTTGGGCACAGGTTCAATCGAACCTGGAAAGAGCCCAACTTATCCATAAGACTAAGGCAAATAGAAGACGTTCTAAGGGGGTTGAGTTCAAGGTGGGGGACAAGGTATGGTTATCCTCTAAGAATCTGCATATGAAGGTACCCTCTTATAAGTTTGCGCCTTGTTTTATAGGTCCATATGAGATCATCAAGGTGATCAACCCGGTGTCCTTTAAATTACGCTTGCCTGATTCCTTTCGTATACATGATGTCTTCCATAAGTCTTTGTTGAAGAGGTTCGTTGCTCCCGTGTGTCCTGAGGAACAGCCTTCACCTCCGGTTGAGGTGGCAGGACAGATGGAGCATGAGATAGCTGACATCATTGATGTGAGGAAAGTCCGGAACTCCTTTCAATATCTTGTGCATTGGAGGGGGTTCGGTCTGGAGGATAGGTCATGGGTCCCATTGAGCAGGATGCATGCGGATACTCTTATCCGGGAGTTTCATCTGCAGCATCCTGAGAAACCAGCTCCCCCTGGTAAGGGTCCAGTGGCCCCTCGTGAAGAGGGGGGTACTGTCACAGGAGGCCGGCGACGCGCTCCCTCCGCGCAGCGCCGCTGGGCCTCTCCGCCCCCCTAGAGACGAGCAGTAGGGAATTGAAGTGCTGGTCTGGTCAGCCAGCACTTCATCAGTTAATTATTTTGTTGGGTTTTTAGCCATGTGGTGCTGATCACACCACATGGCTACTTTGTATATTGTTTTGACAGCATTCTCCGCCTCAGGTCATGTGATGCTGGCCACATCACATGATCCTGGGCGGGCTATTTGAAGATGGCAACTGCCTTTCACATTGCCTGTTATTAGTTTTTCTGGTGCAGTGCTTGAGTTTATTCCCTGAGATATATTCTGGTTTTCCTGACTCCCAGTTTTCTGACCTCGACTTCGATTTTGCCTCCTCCTCTAGTTTTGACGTTCCCTCCAGGTTTGACTCGGCTTGTTTGACTATTCTCATATTGTGTTTGTATTGTTCTTTGTTGTTCGTCTCGTATTTCCTTCCCTACCTTCACTTATACAGTATAGGAACTGTCCAGCCAAGTTACGGTTTGGCTACCTAGGGCCTATACTGTAAGTAGGTAGGGTTAGAGGTGGGGTACAGACAGGGCTCACAATCCTCTGTGTTCCTGTCGTGACAACAGGTTATCAAACTTGGGGTTATTCATTATAGAATAAAAACAATTTAGGAGAGTACAATTTAGAATGTACAAATATTTGAAGGGACAGTACAGAGGTCTTTCCAATTATCTTTTTATACCCAGGCCTCTAAACGTAACAAGGGGTCATCCTCTATGTCTAGAGTAAAGAAGTTTTCGTTGTCATTACTTTTGAAGAAAGGCACCCAGGCCAATCAATAATATCAAAAGTTATATGTCCTAGATTCTGGAGATGGGGTGTTGATCCAGGGATTTATTCTGATTTCTACATTTGGAACTGGGAAGGAATTTTTTACTCTAGTATAGAAAAATTGGCGACCAACCCATAGGGGTTTTATCAACTATGTAACTATATAAGAAGAATGATACAGTAGCAAAAAAGATTAATAATACAATTATCTGTTGACGTCATGTGCAGAATCATAAACTTTAGCTGTCTTTTTAGCAATTATAACCATTCTCCACTGGAGTACAATAGATTCTTTCCTCTGGAACATTTCAAATTGCAGAATCAAAGTGATCCTGTCCAGTCAATTTCATTTTTGCTCAATTTACAAACATTTCTTAACCAAACCTTTTCTTGTATTGAGAGTAGCTTGATGGAAGCAGTGGTGCATTTTATTTTCCATGCTTTGGTGTTCCTAGGACGTCATATCCTACATAATATGTACAAAAATCATACAGGGAATGTCAGTAAGAGAAGTATACCTGCCATGACTGTATAAATATCCGCTATAATACAAGAGAAAACTGTGCCAGCAAAAGGAGAAACTTAAGCGTACAATGAAATTTGCAATGAGGAAATTAAGGCAGCCATGAGAATACAAGAGATATCACAGGAAATGTTCAAATAATTAGGTAGAAAACAAAACCTCACTTAAAACAGAGGTCAGCACATGGCACTGATGTAACTAAATGCATGTAGAAGAATTGTGCAGATAGATCTGCTTCAGAGAGCAGAGTTTAGAGAAACTCCAACAATTTGTTATCTCCGCTACACAAATACATATGGTCCTTAATACAGAAAGATCATCGTAATTAGAGATGAGCGAGTACTAAAATGCTCGGGTGCTCGTTATTCGAGTCGAACTTTTCCCGATGATCGGGTGCTCGTTTCGAATAACGAACCCCATTGAAGTCAATGGGAGACTCAAGCATTTTTTGCAGGGGACCAATGCTCTGCCTAGGGAAGGCTGGGTGAAAACCTGGAAACCTCAGAAAATGATGGAAACACCACGGAAATGGACAGGAAACAGCAGGGGCAGCATGCATGGATGCCTCTGAGGCTGCCTAATCCCACCATTACCCCAAATTCTCAGGCAACAGCCTGGTGGTGACCCTCAAGGCAATTGTGCTCACCCAGACCATAAAAATTTAGCATGGCCCTGTATGGCTGTGACTACAGGGTGACCGAGATACACTGCAGGAGCAGGCAAAGCACATAAAAATTTAGCGTGGCCCTGTATGGCTGTGACTACAGAGTGACCAAGATACACTGCGGGAGCAGGCGAAGCACATAAAAAATTAGCGTGGCCCTGTATGGCTGTGACTACAGAGTGACCGAGTTACACTGCTCGAGAAGGCGAAGCACATTAAAATTTATCTTGGCCCTGTATGGCTATGACTACAGAGTGACCGAGTTACACTGCGGGAGCAGGTGAAGCACATAAAAATTTACCGTGGCCCTTTATGGCTGTGACTACAGAGTGACCGATTTACACTGCGGGAACAGGCGAAGCACATAAAAATTTAGCGTGACCCTGTATGGCGGCGGTGACAACAGAGTGATCGAGTTAGACTGAGCTAGTAGGTGAAATTTAGCCTGACACAGCATGGCGGTGACACCACCAATGCCGTTGTCCGACTGAGATTGCAGTCAAATGGCTGTAGGTGAGCCTCCCAAAAATTTTTTGGGGGAGTTTCTGAAATCGACCCTCCGAAAAAAAAATATTTTAGCGTCTGTGATTGACGATCCTGAAAAATTGTTTGGCGTGAGGGCCTGTAGGTGGCCCTCCGGAAACATTGTCTTAAAAGAGTGCCAGTTGGCCCTCTAAAAAATTCCCTTTTGGGTCAGCGTTTGGCAATGAAGAGAAGGAGAAGGTGGAGGAGGAGTAGAGGAGAGGAATTGAATACATAAGGAATCTTATTCTTTAGCTGCTTTCCCCCGGAGGAGATTTGAATTCCGGTGAAATCAAGGCTTTGTTCATTTTAATAAGCGTCAGCCTGTCAGCGCTGTCAGTTGACAGGCGTGTACGCTTATTGTGATGACGCCACCAGCTGCACTGAATACCCGCTCTGACAACACACTAGCTTCCGGGCAGGCCAGCACCTCCAAGGCTTACAGAGTCAGTTCAGGCCATGAGTCCAGCTTTGAAACCCAGTAGTTGTATGGAGCAGAGTGATCAGTCAGGACGTTGGTATGGTCAGCTAGGTACTCCCTCACCATCTTTCTGTACAGCTCCCCCTACTCTGCCTAGACTGGGGACAGGTGACAGTGTCTTGCTGGGGTGACATAAAATTGGCAAAGGCCTTGGAGAGAGTTCCCCTGCCAGTGCTGGACAAGCTGCCTGCTCGCCTCCTCTCCCCCGCTACTTGGCCCACAGAACCACGCCCTCTGCCGCTAGCGGCGTCAGATGGGAAGGATTGTTTCAGCTTGTGCACCAGGGCCTGTTGATATTGATTCACTCTCATACTCCTTTCCTCTACAGGGATGAGAGTGGAAAGGTTCTGCTTGTACCGTGGGTCCAGGAGAGTGAACACCCAGTAATCGGTGTTTGAAAAAATTCTTCTAACGCGAGGGTCACGGGATAGGCAGCCTAACATGAAGTCTGCCATGTGCACCAGAGTCCCAACATGCAAGAATTCCCTCTCCTCACTGGCCTGACTCTCCATTTCCTCCTCCTCCTCTTCAGCCCATACACGCTCAAGAGTTAAGAAGGACTGAGCATTGGTACCCTCTTCTGTCTCGCCAACATTCTCCTCCTCTTCCTCCTCATCCTCATCCCCTCCTCCAATACGTGCTGAGAAACAGACCGGAGGGTGCTCTGGCTATCAAGCGACGTATCTTCTTCCCCCATCTCCTGTGACAAGCGCAAAGCTTCTGACTTCATGCTGAGCAGTGAGTTTTTTCAACAGGCAAAGCAGCGGGATGGTGAGGCTGATAATGGCGGCATCGCCGCTGACCATCTGTGTTGACTCCTCAAAGTTGCTCAACACCTGACAGATATCAGACATCCACGTCCACTCCTCATTGTAGACTTGAGGAAGCTGACTGACCTGACTACCAGTTCTGGTGGAAGTTGACATCTGGCAGTCTACAATCGCTCTGCGCTGCTGGTAAACTCTGGATAACATGTTTAATGTCGAATCCCATCTCGTGGGCACGTCGCACAACAGTCAGTGAGCTGGCAGTTGTAGGCGCCGCTGCGCTGCCCTGAGAGTGGCAGCATCTGTGGTTGACTTGCGGAAATGCGCACAGATGAGGCGTACCTTGGTGAGCAAATCTGACAAATTGGGGTATGTCTTGAGGAACCGCTGAACTATGACCTTTAGCCCTTGAGTTCAACATTTTGTATGTTCACTGCACTGTATGATATATAACTGAGAGAAAAAACGTAGTCTTTAGACGGCGGCTATTGTACCACAAACCACTCAATTTTTCACTGCAATGTATGATATATAACTGAGAGGAAAAAAGTATATTTTCTACACTCCAGCTAGTGTGCAGCACACGACAGAATTTTGCACTGCACCGTATAATATATAACTGAGAGGAAAAACGTATATTTTCTACACTCCGGCTAGTGTGCAGCACACGACAGAATTTTGCACTGCACCGTATAATATATAACTGAGAGGAAAAACGTATATTTTCTACACTCCGGCTAGTGTGCAGCACACGACTCAATTTCGCACTGCACTGTAATATATATGACTGAGAGGAAAAATGTAGTCTTTAGACGGCGGCTATTGCACCGCAAACCACTCAATTTTTCACTGCACTGTATAATATATAACTGAGAGGAAAAACGTATATTTTATACACTCCGGCTAGTGTGCAGCACACAACAGAATTTTGCACTGTATAATGTATAACTGAGAGGAAAAACGTATATATTTTCTACACTCCGGCTAGTGTGCAGCACACGTATTCCCTAGACTGACGCTACTGTACAGTACACTAAATAATTGTTCACTGGACTGTAGTGTATAGAAATGACAGAAAAACGTATTCCCTAGACTGACGCTACTGTACAGTACACTACATAATTGTTCACTGGACTGTAGTGTATAGAAATGACAGAAAAACGTATTCCCTAGACTGACACTACTGTACAGTACACTACATAATTGTTCACTGGACTGTAGTGTATAGAAATGACAGAAAAACGTATTCCCAAGACTGACGCTACTGTACAGTACACTACATAATTGTTCACTGGACTGTAGTGTATAGAAATGAGAGAATAATGTATTCCTAGACTGACGCTACTGTACAGTACACTAACATAATTGTTCACTGGACTGTAGTGTATAGAAATGAGAAAAAAACGTAGTCTTTTAAATGGCGGCTATTTTACCGCAAACCACTACATTTTTCACTGGACTGTAGTACATATAACTGAAGAAAATACGTATTCTTATAGACTGACGCTACTGTACAGCACACTAAATAATTGTTCACTGGACTGTAGTGTATAGAAATGACAGAAAAACATATTCCCTAGACTGACGCTACTGTACAGCACACTAAATAATTGTTCACTGGACTGTAGGGTATAGAAATG
>ONZH01002454.1:0-19730 GCA_900303285.1 Rhinella marina | reverse complement strand
GGCCTCCACAAAATCTTAAGAGGTCTCACCTCTTGGGGAAAATCTTTAAGAGGTCTCACCTCTTGGCCTGCCAAAATCTTTAAAGAGGTCTCACCTCTTGGGCCTGCACAAAATCTTTAAGAGGTCTCACCTCTTGGCTCCACAAAATCTTTAAGGTCTCACACTCTTGGGCCTCCACAAAATCTTTAAGAGGTCTCACCTCTTGGGCCTCCAAAATCTTTAAGAGGTCTCACCTCTTGGGCTCGCACAAAATCTTTAAGAGGGTCTCACCTCTTGGGCCTCCACAAAATCTTTAAGAGGTCTCACCTCTTGGGCCTCCACAAAATCTTTAAGAGGTCTCACCTCTTGGGCCTCTCACCTGCACAAAATCTTTAAGAGGTCTCACTCTTGGGGCCTCACACAAAATCTTTAAGAGGTCTCACCTCTTGGGCCTCCAAAATCTCTTTCCAAAAATCTTTAAGAGGTTCACTCTTGGGCCTCCACAAAATCTTTAAGAGGTCTCACCTCTTGGGCCTCCACAAAATCTTTAAGGTCTCACCTCTTGGGCCTCCACAAAATCTTTAAGAGGTCTCACCTCTTGGGCCTCCACACAAAATCTTTAAGAGGTCTCACCTCTTGGGCCTCCACAAAATCTTTAAGAGGTCTCACCTCTTGGGCCTCCACATAATTTTCTAAAGAGAGGTCTCAGAGTCTTCACCTCTTGGGCCTCCCACAAATCTTAAGAGTCTCACCTCTTGGGCCTCCACAAAATCTTTGAAGGTCTCACCTTTGGGCCTCCACATAATTTTAAAGAGGTTCACCTCTTGGGCCTCCAACATAATTTTTAAGAGGTCTCACTCGTTGGGCCTCCACAAAATCTTTAAGAGGTCTCACCTCTTGGCCTCCACATAATTTAAAGAGGTCTCACCTCTTGGCCTCCACAAATCTTTAAAGAGCGTCTCACCTCTTGCGGCCTCCCACAAAATCTTTAAGAGGTCTCACCTCTGGGCCTCCACGAAAATCTTTAAAGAAGGTCTCACCTCTTGGGCCTCCAGGCAAACTCCTTTAAGAGGTACTCAACCTCTTGGGGGCCTGCCACAAAAAATCCTTTTAAGATGGTCCTCACCTCTTGGGCCTGCAACAAAATCCTTAAGAGTGTCTCAACCCTCATTGGGCCTCCACAAAAGTCTTTTAAGAGGTCCCAACACCTCCTTGGGCCTCACAAAATCTTTAAGAGGTCTCACCTCTTGGGCCTCCACATAATTTTAAGAGGTGTCACCTCTTGGGCCTCCACATAATTTTTAACACGGTCTCACCTCTTTAGCCTCCACACAAATTTTTAAGACGTCTCACCTCTTGGGGCCTCCACAAAATTTTCCATGAGCCTCTGGCCAGCCCACGGCCTCTTCCTGCCTTTTGCGGTCCTACGCATCCCTCAACATCCCCACTGCTTTACCTGCTAGACATGACACTGGGCCAGGTCGGGTCACTGACATCTCAAGCGCCAACAATTTGGGCATTTTAAGGCTTCTGCATGTGTTTGAGTTGTTTTTACATTTTAAAGAAGACATGTCTGACCACATCTCACACACACACACACACACACAATGACAATTAGGGGTGGGGTCTATTTGCTTTCCCCCTTGCCTATGCCATCTGTGGTTGTCATAGGCAACGTGATTTTAAGGGGTGCAGAATTTTATCTTCTTTTTTGTCTAGTTTGGCTTGGGGTACATGGCAATGTAGAGGAAAGAAGGTTTCCTTGTATGGTCTCACTTTACAGAGAGGTTAGATTGTGTTTGGAGTGTATTGTTGAGAGGCTGTGATAGTGGCGTAATAGTGCGACTTGGGCACGTTATATGCACCCAGACATGCTTCCCCTGCTGTCCCAGTTGCATTCCAGCAGTGTTGGCATCCTTTTCTGAGGTTCCAGGGTGGACTTGGTGACCTCCAAGTGGTCGAATTGAGATTTCCAAGTGGCGAGCATTTTTTTCCCATAGACTTTAATGGGATTCGATATTCGGTCGAATAGTCGAATTTCACGGTCTATTCGAATCGAATTTCGAACTTTCGAATATTTCACTACTCGCTCATCTCTATTTATTATCTCTGTACGGTGACATCACTGTGTTTATTATCCCTGTACAGTGACATCACTGTGTTTATTATCCCTGTACAGTGACATCGCTGTGTTTATTATCCCTGTACAGTGACATCGCTGTGTTTATTATCCCTGTACAGTGACATCGCTGTGTTTATTATCCCTGTACAGTGACATCGCTGTGTGTATTATCCCAGTGCAGGAAGAGGTAAGTGGTCTGTGTTTGTTTTCTATTTTTCAGGGTCGTGAATGCAGAGGACTACGTCGGATTCGGTGGACTACGTCGGACCAGCTTTTTTTTTTTTTTTTTTAATAAAATGGTCAAACAGGGGTCTGGGGGAGTGTTTATTTCAATAAAATGTTTTATACTTGTGTGTGTGTATTTTTTTTTTTACAATACTACAGTTTTAGTAATTACGGCTATCTACAGACGGCCCTGATTACTAATACTGGGCTTAGTGCTTGCCGGTATGGCAGGCCAGCACTAACCCCAACATCTATTACCTCGGCACCCACCGCCACCAGGGGTGCCAGGAAGAGCCGGGTACCCGCAGGACCGGACCTTCTAAATTGAGGGTCTGGCTCTGGGGTGGCTGCAGGCTGGTACCATTAGGCTGGGAAGGGCCAATAACCGTGTCCCTTCCCACCGTGGTAGTGCCAGGCTGCCGCTGCTGGCTGTATCTGGCTGGCGAAGGAAAAAAGGGGACCCCACGCCATTTTTTTACAAAAATAATTAAATAATTTAAAAAAAAATGGCATGGGGTCCCCCACTTTTTTCCTTCGCCAGCCAGATACAACCAGCAGCGGCAGCCTGGCACTACCAGGGTGGGAAGGGACACGGTTATTGGCCCTTCCCAGCCTAATGGTACCAGCCTGAAGCCGCCTCAGAGCCAGACCCTCAATTTAGAAGGTCCGGTCCTGCGGGTACCCGGCTCTTCCCGGAACCCCTGGTGGCGATGGGTGCCGAGGTAATAGATGTTGGGGTTAGTGCTGGCCTGCCATACCGGCAAGCACTAAGCCCAGTATTAGTAATCAGGGCCGTCTGTAGATAGCCCTAATTACTAAAACTGTAGTATTGTAAAAAAAAATACACACACACAAGTTTAAAACATTTTATTGAAATAAACACTCCCCCAGACCCCTGTTTGACCATTTTATTAAAAAAAAAAAAAAAAAAAGCTGGTCCGACGTAGTCCACCGAATCCGACGTAGTCCTCTGCATTCACGACCCTGAAAAATAGAAAACAAACACACAAACACAGACCACTTACCTCTTCCTGTACTGGGATAATACACACAGCGATGTCACTGTACAGGGATAATAAACACAGTGATGTCACTGTACAGGGATAATAAACACTGTGATGTCACAGTACAGGGATAATAAACACAGTGATGTCACTGTACAGGGATAATAAACACAGTGATGTCACCGTACAGGGATAATAAACACAGTGATGTCACAGTACAGGGATCGGCGTCTCGTGCCCCCATCAGACCTCAGGTCGGCGTCTTGTGCCCCCATCAGACCTCAGGTCGGCGTCTTGTGCCCCCATCAGACCTCAGGTTGGCGTCTTGTGCCCCCATCAGACCTCAGGTCGGCGTCTTGTGCCCCCATCAGACCTTAGGTCGGCGTCTTGTGCCCCATTAGACCTCAGGTCGGTGTCTTGTGCCTACATCCAGGGGCGTAGCTATAGGGGGTGCAGAGGTAGCAGTCGCTACCGGGCCCAGGAGCCTGAGGAGGCCCAAAGACCCTTGTGCCGCATAAGAAGACACACAGAGCACTAAGAGAAGGGGGGCCCAAGCTGAACTCTTGCACCAGGGCCCATGAGCCTTTAGCTACGCCCCTGCCTACATCAGACCTCAGGTCAGCGTCTTGTGCCCCATTAGACCTCAGATCAGGGTCTCTCCCCCCCCCTCAGACCTCAGATCAGCCCACCCAGCCACTTAAAAAAAGCATACTTATCTGCCCTGCCGCGCTGCCGCTGCCATCAGGTTCCGCGCTCCACTGTCTTCCCTGCCGGCGCGCACTATGACCTGACGCTGCGTCAGGTCATAGTGCGTGCCGGAAGGGAAGACAGTGTGGAGCGTGGGAGCCGAGGACAGCGGCAGCGCGGCAGGACAGGTAAGTATGCTTTTTTTTAAGTGGCTGGGTGGCTGGGTGGCTTGGGGCCAGAGGATCCTCCGGTCCTCTGGTGGGCCAGTCCGACACTGTGTGCTACCCACACCACGAATTGCGGGACATAGTTCCGTCTGTGTGTCTCCGGCACATTATGCCTCCACCTCCTCCTCCACCACCTCCAAAGTGGCAGTGATGCCCCAATCGTCAAGTCTCGCTTCCTCGATGGCCAGCAGTTTCAGCACTGTGATAGGGAAGCGGCAGCAGGCAGTCCTGAAACTGCTGAGCCTGGGGGATAAGAGGCACACGGCTGAAGAGCTCTTACAGGGCATCAGGGGGCAGACCAATGCGTGGTTGGCGCCGCTGAACCTACAGCCAGGAATGGTGGTCTGCGATAATTGGCGTAACCTGGTGGCGGCTCTGCATCTTGGTGGGCTGACTCACGTGCCCTGCATGGCCCACGTGCTCAACTTGGTGGTCCAGCGTTTCCTCAAGACCTACCCCCAGTTGAGTGAGTTGCTCACCAAGGTGCGGCGCATATGCGCCCATTTTCGCAAGTCCACCACCGATGCCGCGACCCTCAGGACTGTGCAAGGGCGGCTACAACTCCCTGTTCACCGGCTGCTGTGTGACGTTCCCACGCGTTGGAATTCAACGTTACACATGCTAGCCAGGGTGTACCAACAACGCAGGGCAGTTGTAGACTGCCAGCTGATCCCCTGAGGTGGTAGTCAGGCCAGTCATCTTCCTTATGTCTATGCTGAGGAGTGGACGTGAATGGCTGGCATCTGCCAGGTCTTAGGTCCCTTTGAGGAGGCAACAGAGATGGTTAGTGGTGATGCACACATCATCAGTGTCACCATCCCTCTGTTGTGCCTCATCCAGAACTCCTTGCGGAACCTAAGATCTGAGGATTCAGCAGTGTCACAGGAGGTGGGGGAAGACAGTGACATTGAGAGCACCCTGTTGTCAGTTTTGCAGCGCAGAACTGAGGAGGAGGAGGCGGCTGAGGAGGAGGAAGAAACTCTTGGGCACCATGCATCAGGGGGTGATTCCATGCTACCTGTTGAGCGGGTATGGGCTGAGGAGGATGAATTGGGGTCGCAGGAAGGGGGGGGAGGAGATGGAGAGTCCGCTAAGTGAGGAGTTTGAAGGCTTGCGTGTTGGCACAGTAGGGCACATGGCACAATTTATGCTTGGCTGTCTTTGTGGTGATCCCCGGGTCAAGAGGATACTGTCCACCAATGACTATTGGGTGTACACCCTCCTTGACCCACGCTACAAGGACAACTTTGCCCAACTAATACCCATGGAGGAAAGGAGCACCCGAGTCACTTTCTACCACAAGGCCCTGGTTCAGAAACTGCTACAGGCCTTTCCAGACCAGTCGAGCAACAGGGGGCGGACTGCAGTGGCCGAAGTTGGAGAGGAGAGGAGGGGGAAAGTCAGTGTAGGCGCCAAGGGCAGGGGTACACTATTCCATATTTTTGCCAAGTTTCTTAAACCCCAGCAAGAGAGTACAACACAGCCACAGGGCAGGCAGAGCAGGGCGGAACAGTACCGCAAGATGGTGAGGGAGTATGTCGCGGACCAGACCAACGTCCTGACCGATAACTCCACGCCATATAATTACTGGCTGGCCAAGCTGGACCGGTGGCCAGAACTTGCGCAGTACGCTCTTGAGGTGCTTGCCTGCCCTGCTGCAAGTGTACTGTCTGAAAGGGTTTTTAGTGCCGCCGGGGGTATCATTACGGACAAACGGACGTGCCTGTCCACCGACAACGCCGACATCCTCACGTTCATCAAGATGAACAGGTCATGGATATCCCCCAGTTCTCATCCCCACCTCAGGATACCTCCTAAATTGCTTGCTTTCCTCCTCCTCTTCATCTGAGTTGCATATGCAACAATTTTTCAGGAAAGTCATCGCGCTTTCTACTAACAATTTTTCAGGAAAGTCATCCATCTTTCCAATAACAATTTTTCAGGAAAGTCATCCGTCTTTCTAATAACAATTTTTCAGGAAAGTCATCCGTCTTTCTAATAACAATTTTTCAGGAGTCATGCGGCTTTGTAACCAAATTTTTTATGAAAGGCCATGGGGTTCTATACACAGAGTGCTGACGGAAGCCCATCAGCCTTTCTAAACACAATGCCCACTGTCTCTCCCAAGCGGTTGTGGTGCTGATGTTGCCTCACACTTAAAATTGATCTGTTCCTGTGTCTGATCCACCCAAGTTGAATCTGTCCCATCATGAGAAAGTCCCCCCAAGGGGTCCCCACTATAACTTGCTTCCCATACAACTACCTCACCCCCCGACACCTGTGTCTCGCCATTGTCCACCACCTCCTCAGACAACACTGGTAAATCCCCACTGTCAGCACACTGAGACTGCAAAAGGTCTTGCGAATTGGGGCAGAGAATGTTCTGGGGTAGCACATCAGAGAAGGGGTGACTGTGGGGTTCCAGGGAGTACGTGACCACATGCAATCTCCATCTAAAAAGTCATACTGAGGCTCACCGCCATGCTTTACACTGCCATCTTATTACTGAGGCTCACCACCATGCTTTACACTGCAATCTTATTGAAAGACAGACTGTGTACAGTTCTGGGCTCCTGTGAACAAGGCAGACAGAGCAGAGCTGGAGAGGGTTCAGAGGAGGGCAACTAAAGTCATAGCTGGAATGGGTGGACTACAGTACCCAGAAAGATTATCAAAATTAGGGTTATTCACTTTAGAAAAAAGACGACTGAGGGGAGATCTAATAACTATGTATAAATATATCAGGGGTCAGTACAGAGATCTCTCCCATGATCTCTTTATCCCAAGGACAGTAACCATGACGAGGGGACATCCTCTGCGCCTGGAGGAAAGAAGGTTTGTTCACAAAAATAGAAGAAGATTCTTTACGGTAAGAGCAGTGAGACTATGGAACTCTCTGCCTGAGGAGGTGGTGATGGTAAGTTCAGTAAAAGAGTTCAAGAGGGGCCTGGATGTATTTCTGGAGGGTAATAATATTACAGGTTATAGTTACTAGATATGGGTTGTTGTTGATCCAGGGAGTAATTCTGATTGCCTGATTGGAGTCGGGAAGGAATTTTTTCCCCTAAAGTGAGGAAAATTGGCTTCTACCGCACAGGGGTTTTTTGCCTTCCTCTGGATCAACTTGTAGGAAAACAGGTCGAACTGGATGGACAGATGTCTTTTTTCGGCCTTATAAACTATGTTACTATGTTACTATGTTACAATCAGGGGTTCACCGCCAGGTTGTCAGGCAGCATTTTTAAGTGGCTCACCCCCCCCCCCCCCCCGACACCTGTGTCTCGCCATTGTCCACCACCTCCTCAGACAACACTGGTAAATCCCCACTGTCAGCACACTGAGACTGCAAAAGGTCTTGCGAATTGGGGCAGAGAATGTTCTGGGGTAGCACATCAGAGAAGGGGTGACTGTGGGGTTCCAGGGAGTACGTGACCACATGCAATCTCCATCTAATAAGTCATACTGAGGCTCACCGCCATGCTTTACACTGCAATCTTATTACTGAGGCTCACCACCATGCTTTACACTGCAATCTTATTGAAAGACAGACAATCAGGGGTTCACCGCCAGGTTGTCAGGCAGCATTTTTAAGTGGGTCACCATTACCGTGTCCCTGAAAATTGCCTTGGGGGTCATCACCAGACTATTGGCCAGATTTAGAAAAAATGGTGCAATTAGGGATCCTCAGAGGCATTCCTACATGCTGCCCCTGGTGTTTCCTATCCCTTTCCAAGGTGTTTCCATCATTTTCTGAGGTTTTCACATGTTGGGGCAAACTTGACTGTGCAGAACCTTTGGCCCCTGCAAAAATATTCGGGTCTCCCATAGACTTTAATGGGATTCGTGATTCCGAACCCCCGAATCTTTTAGGATTCGCTAAACTCTAGTAGTCATATATTCATAGGTGATTGATGGGCTGTCAGCTGGGAGCAGGTCGTATGATGATAGACAGGAGGCTTCTCTGTATGTCAGCAGATCGATTTGTGCAGTCCGTGCACCTAAACAGAAATCTATGACAGCTCAGAGCTGCCATAGATTTCTGGCTTCATTTGAGTCAGAAAACTGGTGAAAATGAACAGAAATTTGTTGGGGTGACTGGTCACGCCCTGTCTCTGCCATTGTCAAGCCCTTAAAAAAAAAAAAAAAAAAAAAGAATAAAACATAAGATATAGCTAGTTAAAAAAACATCTGTCCGGGGGAAGGCCCTCCACTGGATCACCAGGGATACCCGGTTGCGAAAGCAGTTGACTTCTTGACATGGCTGCACCTGAGCAGTCATGTCACTCCTGAACATCTGCATGTTCCATGGACCTCCTTATACTGCTCATAGGCACCTACTTTATATACCTTAGGTGACTATTGATTAACTATGGACACTTCTAACATTAACCATTGTTCAGATGAGGCAATCTTTGAGAATTGCCCAAGACGGAGACATAATTGTAAAACCAGACATTAGATACACAGACTGTACGGTTAACAATAGAACAATAGTAAAGATAAGACAAGTAAAAGTCAAACACAGCAGAGTAAAGAAAGGTAAGACATAAGTGAACTGAATATAAAGAACATTAATACAATAAGTAATCATTCGATATACAGGTACATACGACCTTCTAATTGCTTGGTATTAGGCTACTTTCACACTAGCGTTTTTGCTGGATCTGGCAAGGTTGAGCAAAAACGCTTCCATTACTGATAATACAACCATGTGCCTCCGTTATGAACGGATCCGGTTGTATTATCTGTAACATAGCCTAGACGGATCCGTCATGAACTCCATTGAAAGTCAATGGGGGACAAATCCGTTTTCTATTGTTTCAGAGAAAATGTCTTGCTCCGCACCATATTGTGGACAGAAAAAAGCTGCTTGCAGTGTTATTCTGTCTGCGATGGGGACACAACCAAACGGAATGGAATGCATTCTGGTGCATTCCGTTTCATTCTGTTCAGTTTTCCCCCTCTATTGAGATCCAATGACAGATCTCAATAGTGGAAAGGGAAAGCGCAAGTGTGAAAGTAGACTTACACTTTTTTGTGAAGCAAGGTGACCAAAAATGGCACCGTTTTTTTTTACGGGATTCACCTGATGGGGTGGATCATGTAATATTTTTATAGAACTGGTCAATACGAATGCGGCGATACCTAATGTGTCTATTTTCCTTTTTTTTAATTTTATATAACTTAATTATGGGAACATGGTGCTTTTTTGTTCTTGGAACTTTTATTTTTATTATGTAAAAAACGTTTTTTTATTTCTTTTTTGTCCCACTGCGGGACTTCAACTTTTGAGGGACTGATCCCCTCTACAATGCATTACGATACATGTGTATTGCAATGCATTGGCTGTCGGTGTTTTACCATTGTAATACGCTTACAGCCTGCTTGCCTGTGAGACCCAGGGGGCTGGGTCTCACAGGCTTCCATAGAAGGTAGAACAATTACTATGGAAGGCATCAGGCTGCCTTCCCAGGCATCGGGCGACCTGATGGGGGCAGGCAGGGAGCTCCCTCCACAGACCCCAAACATGCCACAGTCAGTGCTGACTGCAGCATAGTAAAAGTTAATGCGCTGGCATCAGTGTTTTCTTTTTTTTTTTAATAATCTTTATTCACAATACCGTTCAATACATAAAAAAACAACACACACAGAAATCTCCAATTTATATCCCCCTCTATGCCCCAATACATAACGCTGACATGAACAAGCCCTTACCTGATCATAATAACTGATTAAACAAGTTCTCCATTTCTTTAAAGATGGAGTTTTCCAAATAAATAGGGCAATTCCAAACAATGTATAACAACTGAGGTAACAAAACCATTTTATCAAACCTATCATATCTACTTTGTTCAGGGGTAATCTTTTCCATCCTTTAATCCTGTCTCTAAGTTTCCGAAACAACGAGGTCAAGTTTAATTCAACAAATCTAGCAGAATCAATTGCTATCTATATCCCCAAGTATTTAAAGCTGTTCTGTGGGGTCAATATCTTCAAATTATTATCACGAATTGGTACCTTATCACTCAATGGGAGCAGTGTTGACTTACAATGAACTACTCCAACTAATTACTATACCTGAATAGTTTCCAGATTCTCCCAATACCTCCATAATATATTTTTATTGGTATCACCAAGAAAAAAAAATCATCTGAATACAATTATGTTTTGTCCTCCTTCCCCTCACTCCAAACCTTTCAAAACTCAAAGACTCTCTGATCTTAATTGCCAATGGTTCAATAACAAGGGCAAAAAGAAGGGGGGGAGAGAACATGCCTGTCTTATGCCCTTTTCAATATCAAAACTCTAAGACAGTTGGCCATTAACAGATATTCTCGCTCTTGGGTCATTATACATAATCCTTAACCACTTTATACATTTCAAGCCTAAACCAAATCGACCCAAAATCACCCACAAGAACCCCCATTCCCACAAGAAGGCTTTTGACACATTCAATGACAGAATGCAACAGGGTCCACTATCATTCACTGTCCATTGAACATTCGCAAAAACCCTTTAGAGATGTTCCTAGAATAAATCCATTTTGATCTTTATGCACTAATTTCGAAATCACCCCATTCAATCTCTTCGCCAGTATTTTAGCCAGTATCTTACAATCATTATTTATTAGCGAAATTAGGTGATATCAACCTGGATCCAAACTATCCTTACCCTTCTTAGGGTTGAAAATAATTGTTGCTTCCCCCATAGAAACAGGCAATTGTCCCACTTCCTTTGCCTGTAGGAAAACCTCTAATAACATTTTTGCCCAAAACTCTCTCTCTCTCTCTTTTATATAGTTCTGCAGTCAGGCCATCTGGACCTGCTGCTTTATTTGATGGGGTTTCAGATATTGCCGATAATACCTCCTTCATTGAGATAGGTTGATCAAATTTCGCCTGTTGAATAATACTAAGTTTAGGAATATTAATATCTCTCAAAAATCCCAACAGGCTTCCATAATCTATCTGTTTCTGTGAGGAGTACAGATTCTTGTAGTATTCTCTAGAGACCCCCAATATCTTATCTAGATCGTTATGTATAATACCCTCAGTAGCTCGAGTCAAAGATGTATTTGCGGTCGCGTCCTTATTTTTAACTATTTTAGCCAGGTATATACCTGGTCCACCACCTTCACAATATCTTTATTTATTAAATAAATCTATATTCTACGCTTTTTCCATAAGATAATATTATCATAGTTTCTAGCCGCCATCACCCAGGCTTCTCTTGTTTCTTTCGTTTTTTTTATTAATAATCCGGTGCTCGGTTTTTGCCATTGTTGTGTTTTCACAGATGCCAGCACATACAGCAGGGGCTCAGCTGTCAGTGACTACTGGACCCCTACTGCTGATTGGGCGGGTGCAGCTCCTGCACCTGCCCGACTGGATCGTCGTACAGCGCTGATTAGGAAGTCACTTTCCGCAGCACTGTACTATTATGGCACTGGTCGGGAAGGGGTTAAACATGCCGTTTATTAACATAGTGAAATATGCATTTTCCCATAGTTATTTATATCATAGTCACTGAGACATTATTTTCTATTGCTTTCATTGCGTTCAAGAGCTTCAGGAGGGTGTGAGGGGGATATAAAATGCAAAAAAAAATTACAAAATTAAAGAATATAGACAACATATTTTCCTAACGAGACTAGATTGTTATATACCACTTTTCAGGGCAATTTGAACAAATTTGTTTTGGGTAGATTGATTTAGGTCCCAAAACTTTTTTAAAAAAATTGGTGATCCGAAAACAAATTGAATCTCAAAAGGTTCACTCATCTCTACTCTAGACTTCTGTTAATGTCACAAAATACCACACACTAGCAGTTAAAACCTGTCACTCTGTGACCATAATTCCTGGAAATGACTACTTGCTGCCTAGAAGAATCATCCTACAGACTGGTGATGCTGATGCCTTTCTCCCATATCATGATGGCATTTTGTTCCAAGACCTGGGAAGTGATATCCCTTGTGGGGCTCCTCCTGTGTACTAGATGCTCATCATATTGCCTGATTCCTGGGCTGTTCTGTACTGAGTGTTTGGGTCCTGAACCCCTGAAAATGACTGCTATTTTGCCAAGGACCGAGTATAGCTCTATCAAGTACAGTATATGAGCTAAATAGAAAATATTAGATTAACAATCCACATGCCTATGTATCTAACCTGGGGGGCACAATACAGGGCAGGGGGGGCACAATACAGGGCAGGGAGGGCACAATACAGGGCAGGGGGGGGGCACAATACAGGGCAGGTGGGGCACAATACAGGGCGGGGAGGGCACAATACAAGGCAGGGGGGGCACAGACTGAGTGAGACTTACCATTTTTTCTTGCTCCAGCAGGAGGTCGGTTGGCCGGCTGGATGGCTGTGCTGGGCCGGCTGGAGCGAGGTGTGATGGCGGGACCGGCCGGGGGAACTCGGGGAAGGACTGGCAGAGTCACATGGGCTCTGCAGCCGGGCTCTCTGCTTGAAATCATTGGTGGAGAAGCAGCTTCCGCCCTCTGCTTCTCCACCAATGAGATAGAAGATTGTAGCAGCGCAGAGGAGAGGTAGGAGAAAAACCTCTCTCCCCTCTCCTCCATAGCGCTGCCGCCTGCCGCCGCCCGCAGTAAGGATCAGGGCCGCGCCGCCTGTGGCGATTGCGGTGCGGCCCTGAAGCATTAAAAAAAAAAAATTTCTTTATCGTTCTAGGGGGGGTCCAGACCCGCTGGACCCCCCCGTGGGTGCGCCCCTGGCCCCCCCTGCCCTGTATTGTGCCCCCCTGGCCTGTACCGTGCCCCCCTGGCCTGTACCGTGCCCCCTGCCCTGTACCATGCCCTCCTGCCCTGTACCGTGCCCCCCTGGCCTGTACCGTGCCCCCCTGGCCTGTACCGTGCCCCCCTGGCCTGTAACGTGCCCCCCTGGCCTGTAACGTGCCCCCCTGGCCTGTAACGTGCCTCCTGCCCTGTACCGTGCCCCCCTGCCCTGTACCGTGCCCCCCTGCCCTGTACCGTGCCCCCTGCCCTGTAACGTGCCTCCTTCCCTGTAACGTGCCTCCTGCCCTGTACCGTGCTTCCTGCCCTGTACCTTGCCCCCTGCCCTGTACCGTGCCCTCCTGCCCTGTACCGTGCCCTCCTGCCCTGTACCGTGCCCCCCTGGCCTGCACCGTGCCCCCCTGGCCTGCACCGTGCCCCCCTGGCCTGCACCGTGCCCCCCTGGCCTGTACCGTGCCCCCCTGGCCTGTACCGTGCCCCCCTGGCCTGTACCGTGCCTCCCTGTCCTCTACCGTGCCCCCTGCCCTGTACTGTGCCTCCTGCCCTGTACCATGCTTTCTGCCCTGTACTTTGCCTCCCTGTCCTGTACCGTGCCCCCTGCCCTGTACTGTGCCATTTCTTTACTGGCATTTGGCACTATATTGGCATAATTTGGGGGCACTATGGGGGCATCTGGTGGCTCTAAAGGGGCATTTTGTTTACTGGCACATTATAGGGGGCACGATAGAGGAGATTGGCACTATGGGGCATGTGGTGGCACTATAGGGGCCTCATTTGGGGGCATCTGGTGGCTCTAAAGAGTCACTTTTTTACTGCCACATTATGGGGGGGCACTATGGCATCTGGCACTAAGGGGTAATTTTTTTCTGTCACATTATGGGAGGTACTATAGGGCAGAGCAGCACTATAGGGGCATCATTTGCAGGCACTATGGGGGCATCTGGTGGCTCTAAAGGGGCATTATTTACTGGTAAATTATAGGGGGCACTATGGCATCTGGCACTAAGTGGGCAATTTTTACTGGCACATTATGGGGGAGAGGAGCACTATAAGGGATGTGAAGGGCAGTAAGAAGGGGCATATTATGGGGAACACTATGGGGGAGAGGAGCACTATGAGGGCATTTACTGGGGCACTATATAGGGGTATTTTATACTGGTATACATTATGGGGACATTAGCTCAACTGCGGGCACTGTGAGCTTTACTACTACTGGGGGGCTATGGGGAACATGATGTCTAGTATGGGGACATCATTACTACTAAGTGTGGTCTAGCAGATAATTATTTCTATTGGTGGGATTTTGGGGAGCACTGTTACTTTTGGGGGGCACCCTGGCATAATATCATTAGTGTAGGTGCAGTTATTTTTTAGAGCACTGTGTGCCAATAACTGTTGTAGGGGGCACTATCTGTGTGGTAGTAGTATTTTCAGGGGACAGTTTCTGCAGTATAGTATTGGGGGAGCACAGCGGGCACAGTATTGGGGGTGGCAGGATGAGGTGTTCAGAAGATGTAAAGATGATAGAAATGTGGGAAACTAATGTCTGTTTGTATCTCTGCAGAGACGAGAGATGGCTGAAAAATCTTCATGGCGGTCTGGTCCGAATGGAGAAGATGAGGAAAGAGAACGTCTACAACAAAGGTGACATCACTGGATGTAAGAGGTATGGGGCGCTGTGTAGGAGAGGAGATGCTCCGGCTCCTCCCTCTGCCATTTACAGAAGGAGGATTCAGAGCTGGGTGAGGATGACCAAAGGGGGTCAGAAGGGCACAGGCAGGTGGCAGATGGTGGGGGGGGGGGACACTCAGGCCTGGAGCAGGATCTGGGGAGGAAGGAGAGTGGAGGATCTTCCTGGCTGTGTGTAGCCTGCTGTTGCATATTGTATAATGTGAAGCAGGCAGTGCAGCCAGGACACGTCCTCCCCTCTCCATATGATGTATAGAACTGGGCCTCAACCATATTTCAGCTGTAGTGTATGTTGGGAGTGGCCTATTAGATATGGGAGGGGCTTATAATAATGGGCGGAGCCTATTTTCGCCGCGGCGCACTTTACTCTTTCAATAGTATGTTTGATATATGGGCGTGTCACAAAAATAGCCCTGCCCACAAGATGCCAGACCCCCTTTTCCTTTTCGGACCCCCCCTAGAAAAAATTCCTGGGTGCTCCCCTGAACCTGATAGTCTAGTTCATACTGCAAGCCTCAACCAAGAAGTACCATTATAGCTGTTGGAGACTCAATTTCTTTCTCCATCTCTCTTTTATAATGCCCCTTTACACTGCACAATTTAGCAATTGCCTGCTCATCAGTGAAGGACACCACTGAATTTACATACAGAAATGTCCTCCACAGTATCGCTAATGCCATTGCTGTCATTGTTTGCTGGCTGCAGATCATGTTTAGACATGTTTAGACCTAAACACACTCTGCTGCTGGCAAACAACGATTTAGGTGACTGCTCAAACGAGCATATCTGCGACACCTTTACACTGGTAGATCATTCATACAAACACTTTTTTGTGATTATCTGACCTTTTAACAACAGGCTTTATACCTAAGCACACTATCCTGACTAGCTGATGTGAGCACAATCCATGCTCTTCTGCTTTTCCAGCATGGCTCCTGATTAGATATCAAAGAATATACGTGCTCAGAGGAAACACACAAGACCCAGTCTCAAGCAAATTTCCCACCTTTATTATCAAAACATACAGTCTTATAGGTAATAGAACAAAGAAGGCACACTGCTAAGGGGGTGGAAATCCAAACTAGTAATTTGATTAGTTATTCATATAAGGCAATACTTCCTCACTAGAGATGAGCGAGCACTAAAATGCTCGGGTGCTCGTTTCGAATAACGAACCCCATTGAAGTCAATGGGAGACTCGAGCATTTTTTGAAGGGGACCAAGGCTCTGCCTAGGGAAGGCTGGGTGAAAACCTGGAATCCTCAGAAAATGATGGAAACACCATGGAAATGGACAGGAAACAGCAGGGGCAGCATGCATGGATGCCTCTGAGGCTGCCTAATCCCACCATTACCCCAAATTCTCGGGCAACAGCCTGGTGGTGACCCTCAAGGCAATTGTGCTCACCCAGACCATAAAAATTTAGCGTGGCCCTGTATGGCTGTGACTACAGAGTGACCGAGTTACAGTGCAGGAGCAGGCGAAGCACATAAAAATTTATCGAGGCCCTGTATGGCTGTGACTACAGAGTGACCGAGTTACAGTGCAGGAGCAGGCGAAGCACATAAAAATTTATCGAGGCCCTGTATGTAGGGTGGCCACTGGCCGAACCCCAAAAAGGAGGACATCACACCCTGAAAAGGAGGACATCATACCGGGGACAGTAGCGCACAGTAATTCAAAACAACACCGTGCAATATACTACTTTATACAGAAATTGAATACATGTACATATATTATGAACAGAAGTCAATTTAAAAAAAAATAAAAACTTTGTTCTAATACTGTAAACGTAGCTTCAACTTTCAATATAGCACTTCTTTACATTGGCCAGGAATTTCTTATACATCTCAGTAGAATTTGATGATTAAGAAGATTCTGTCATGAACAGAACGCAAATATTAATCTATATAACACATAAGCAAAGCAAGAAACCGATCACAAGAGTGTTACTTACCAAAATGTAGCTTCGACTTTAAATATAGCACTTCTGTACGTTGGCCAGGAATTTCTTGAAATTTATGTAGAATTCAATGGTTATGCAGATTCTGTTATGGACAGAATGCAAACATTAATCTATATAACACATAAGCAAAGCAAGAAACCCATCACAAGTGTGTTACTTACCAAAAGGTAGCGTCGACTTTAGATATAGCACTCCTTTCATTGCTGTCTCCAATCGCTGACTACTCAGAGCTGTAACTTCTTTTTGGCATTGTTGTATGTGGCACAACTTAAAGGGAACCTGTCATCTCCGAAACACCCCCTGAACTAGAGTAAGCGTTGTATAGTGTAAGTGATGCTGAATCTGAATATGTAATTTTTATCTTCGTACTCACTTGCATTCTGACTCTGTGCTCTGACAAACCTGCAGTAAAATGCACTCACTGGACTCCAGTGCTCACTCACATAATGGAGAGGACTCAAAGAAGAGTCCAGTGAGTGCATTTTACTGCAGGTTTGTGGGAGCACAGCGTCGGAATGGAAGTGAGTATGAAGATAAAACTTTCATATTCGGATTCAGCACCACTTACACTATACAACACTTACTCTAGTTCAGGGGGTGTTTCGGAGATGACAGGTTCCCTTTAAGTATCTGAATGGACTTTCTGTGGCTAACCACTACTTGTAATACTGTAAAACAAAAATGAAGGAAAATTTATTGTGATTTTGCCACTCCCACCACTCAGACATTGATAACGTAGCTTTTTTCAATTGTTGGGCAGGCTTACCTGGGCCTGGCAATAGCACAGTTATGGTGCTGCACAGTCAGATGGATTCCCCTTGTAATTGTTAGTACTAGTCAGGTGGTGGTTGTGGCCAGGAACTGGACAGTCAACTAATTCAGATAAGGTGTAAACTATGGATCAAACCAGAGGAAAAAAAAAAAATCAAGGGATTCAAAGGGACTAAGAAAAGATGTCCATGGTTTGTGTCTGGTATAGCTTGGCTTCACTTAATTGAATAGGACTACTGCACTACAAAGCCACACACAACTTATGGACTGGTGTGATATATAGATTAATGTAACAGATAAGCAAATCAAAAAACCCAAGTGTGTTACTTACCAAAACTTTGGCTTCAACTTTAGATAGCACTCCTGTACGGTGGCCAGGAATATGAAATTTAGGTAGAATTTACGACGGTTATGCAGAATCTGTTAAGGACAGAATGCAAACATTAACCTATATAACACATAGGCAAAGCAAGAAACCCAACACAAGTGTGTTACTTACCAAAAATTTAGCTTCGACTTTAGTTAGCACTCCTGTACGGTGGCCAGGAATATGAAATTTAGGTAGAATTTACGACGGTTATGCAGAATCTGTTAAGGACAGAATGCAAACATTAACCTATATAACACATAGGCAAAGCAAGAAACCCAACACAAGTGTGTTACTTACCAAAAATTTAGCTTCGACTTCAGATAGCACTGCTGTACGGTGGCCAGGAATATGAAATTTAGGTAGAATTTACGACGGTTATGCAGAATCTGTTAAGGACAGAATGCAAACATTAACCTATATAACACATAGGCAAAGCAAGAAACCCAACACAAGTGTGTTACTTACCAAAAATTTAGCTTCGACTTCAGATAGCACTGCTGTACAGTGGCCAGGAATATGAAATTTAGGTAGAATTTACGACGGTTATGCAGAATCTGTTAAGGACAGAATGCAAACATTAACCTATATAACACATAGGCAAAGCAAGAAACCCAGCACAAGTGTGTTACTTACCAAAAAGTTAGCTTCTACTTTCGATATTTGATCCCTTTCCTCGCTGCCTCTAAGAGTTTTGCATTGGCCAGGAATTTCTTATACATTTCGGTACAGTCTTCGACATAGTTCACACAGATTTGAAGCTCAACTTTTACGCTGTCCACCTCCAGACGGTTTCTCTCATTTCTCCATGCTGAAGACATCATAGAAAACACACGCTCTGTGTGAGCATTACTACATGGGATGGAGAAAATATAAGCACTGACAACCTTCAGACTTTTGAGGGGCACCTCAGACTTAGCAAACAACTGTAGATATCTTTCCTGACTGCTGCTGTTAGCTGCCTCTGGAGAAGTTTCTATAATGCCATACTCCTCATACAGGCTATCCATATCAATACCTTGCAGAAAGCAGGCTTGGACTGCTTCAGAGAATTCTCCAAATGGAACAGGGCTTCCAAGACTCAATCTAGATATTTGGTTGTGAAAGCTCTTTTCAGAGAAATCATATCTGTCATTTAAGTATTTCTTTGCCCTTTCGTAGAAGATAACAAAATCAGCTTCACATTTTCTAGCTAGATCTGGAGTAAGCTGTTTCAACCTGGAGTTCACAGCAAAGCCAAAGAAGTGATCTCTAAGTCTTCTGTCAAGTTTGCCATTCAGATCTGTCATGAGCTTGTACACTGAGGTGACACAGAAGGATTTGGCCTCCAGAGCTTCAATGCAATCAGAGAATAATTTCAGAGCATGGCTGAGAAATAGAAAATAAGCCTCTGACACCTCGCATGTGTTTTCACCAAAGCATGCCTACAGAACTTTAGGACATTCCTCCTCATCTAAACTCTGAAAATAACTTGTCAGGGGTCTCCAGTTCAGAAGAATCCAGTCAATAGAAGGAAGTAGTGACAACCACCTTGTCACAACATGACGCAAAAGATTGCATTCATCAACTTCAAGAAATTCACAGAATTCCTTCAGTTGTGCTGTCCTACTAGCTGAGATACTGAAACGGCTATACACCTTCTGCACAACATTTTCAACATCAAAATCCAATTTTCCTGCAGCGTACTTGGATGCATTGTGGATTATGTGAGCAAGACAGTTTGCTGCCACCACGCCCTTATGAGACCGTTTCAGTTTCTGAAAGACACTGTTGTGCTTCCCATAGTTGACGCTGGCATTGTCTGCTGTGGAAGCGGACATTTTGGTTAAATCTAAACCAGCCTGATCTAGCTTGGAGAGGAGTTGGTTGGTTATAGCTTCAGAAGTTTCGTTACTATCGCTGTAAAAATCAAGCAGCAGATGTGCCCCTTTCTCAAA